>BNCR01000152.1:0-83471 GCA_014656515.1 Oryzias celebensis | reverse complement strand
TAATTGCATGACAGCACTCATAAATATGTACCTTTACAGAAACTCCAGGGTTGAAGCCAGCTCAGTTGGATAATGAATGCTAAAGCAGAAGTAGCTTCCGAACATCAGGCACAGTGCTGAAAAGGACGGGATGTTGTTGTGCACTATGAAACGATCCAAACTCAGCATGAACCTCCTTGAGGAAAAGCAAGACTGTCCTAAAAAGCAAAGAGAATAAAATATGATTAATGGAGATCAACGGATAAAGTAAAAATATCACGTATGTACAATGTGCAAAGACAAAACTTTTAGAATAATGTAACGTTAGAAGAACATGAAACTTCACTTACCACATACAATAACAGTTGGCGTCAAGGGCACTGGTCAAGCTGGACCTCATCCGCCAGGGATGTATCTTCTATGTAGAAGAACATGGCATCCTCCTTCTCATTGAAATAGCAGAGCAAAAGCAGGAGCATCTCTTTAACATCTTCTGAGCAGCCACTCTGCTCTCCTCGCATCACCTGCAGCCTTGTTAGAGTCTGAAGAAACTTCTTGCTCTTGTTGATGCAAAATGATTTCATGTAGTCAGATCCAATTCCATTCAAAACGAATAGTCCATAGTCTTATCAATGATCCAAATTTTAAAATCAGTGCTGGATAGTGACGTAAAAAATGGTGTTTGGGTTTTAAAGAATTATCAGGAAATAATAACTTTCTTGAGTCCAAATATTCTTGAATCAGAACATCAAGATATGCAATCTGGGGAAAGATATTTTTTGAGAACATATCAGATCTACAATGTATTTTAACTGAAGAGCTAACTGCCATACTTCATCCTGCAAGTTTTGCACTTTGTCACCAATTAATATCGGTAGCAACCTTAATAAATTCCAATTTTGGATTGCTTGGCCTGAGAGCTTTGATCCTTCTGAGTTGACAGCACATGGTTTTGCTAGTGCCTCAGATCCTTTGTATTTATACTGTTTGATACGTCTGTTTAAGAGTGTATATGTAAACCATTTCTTTGTTTTAATCATATTTTTTAAGAATAGTGCTACATCATATGACAGGACACCTTTAAATATGTCATGGCCTAAACAAGGTGGCAGGCCAGGCTGACAGACGTGGAAAGACTCAAGTGTATTAAAAACAGAACTTACCTTTAGTCCTTTGTTGTCTTGAGTGTTCTCAGCCTGAAGATTGGAAACAACTGTATCATAGGTCTCTGGAGTACGCAGTGGACCACAAATGTTTGGATTACTTTCAAACTCACCTCGTAATTTCACAATATCTGCAAAAATATTGAGAGCGACTGAAGTTTTCAGTAAACCCACCAATAGTGTGAGAGCCCAAATTATCACCAGCAATACAGTATAAAGCCCTTTCATTGTTTCTCCATCTACAGTTATCCCATCAGTTTTTAGGACTTTCAGATCTGCCAACAACTCTGAGAAAACCTTGGTTATTCCAAACTGTTTAAGGTCTTTTTCAACACACAACAAAACAAGAAACATCTGATCAGTGTTGGATCGCACATAAATTGGCAAGTTTGCCACAGAAAGATAGACTGCAAGAACTTTGTGTGTCTTTTTAGCAGAACCCAGGGGGTTCACAATTTCAAACGCATCTTGGTACAAAATTAACTTCAGGCATTGTGGATTTTCAATAAAAAATTGGTTTGATTTAAAATTATGTCCATCGGTTATATCAGAAAATACATCAGTGTCAGTCTCAGACTGCTGTGAAACTCTGTACTTTCATAAATCGGACTGCAAAAGGTTTTTCAATGTTTGTGTCACTGGGATGTAATAGGCAGACTTTTGTTTCATATTTTCATCTATTCCTAATTTCACTTTTTTTGGTTCTGTATATTTAAACATTTGAGTGAATGTTTGACTCTGTGAATATGTTGTTCTTAGTGGGCCCAGATGACAAACTGAAAACAAATCAGACTCTTTAATACTATTGCAGATTTGTGCAATTGTTTCATCTGCAAAGCCCATGTCTGTTTTTAATGATGAACTAACTTTGGATAATGTATAATCTAGTCCATCTCGTGCACATTTTGTATTTCCTCAATAACAGTCTGAATGGTTGAAGCAGGAACAAGGAGTTGTCCTTGCAGTTTGAGGTAAAATAGACATAGATTTCTGAGATATGGTTCACTAATGTCCTCACACATATCAGTGTTGACGTTTGTTGGAGTTGTTGGAGTAGCTGCATTTGCGCTTTCCAAAACATTTCCACCATCACTGACATTAGAGGGCTGAGAACGTGTTTCCCTATACATTTCACTGATGCTTTCAGATGAGCATGCTCTATGGTTCCTAGACATGTGAGCAGTAAATGATGACTTTACTTTAAAGACATGTTCACAACCAGTTACAGGACATGACACGGATCTGCTTTCTGCAATGTGGTCTTTTAAATGAGACACAAGGTCTTTCACAGTGTAAAAATTGCGCACACATAGTGAAACTGCACATTTAAAGTTTGCAATAATGGCTGTAGAATCACTCTGTGGTGCAGTCACATTGTGAATGCGATAAAAATGGCCCTTAAAAGCAGAGTAGGTGCAAAATGTCTTCCCACAATTAGCACTGACACATTTGAAAAAACATCGAGGCTCATTCCTATGAACTCTGCAATGCAAGACATAACCCTTCAATGTGTCTATGTTTTGATTACAAAAAGCACAAGTTATCATTTTTAGAAGTTAATAGTTGCTTTTACAGCCACAGTCACCGCGAGTAGCACTGACAGAGCTAGCTTAAAACACCTGCAGGATGCACTTAGCTGGAGGAAATAAATTGCGTACTTACCGTGCAAACTTCAAAGTTTTTACTTGAGTCTTTTCCAGAAAATCAAATAGAATGTTGAAAATTGTTCCTACAGATCCTCATATACAAAAAAAATACGGCAGTTGCTCATCAAAAGTCCCCCATTCTCTGCACTTTTCCCGCTTGCCGACTCCTGCTCATTAGTGATGTCAGCCACAGAATTTGAACGAGTCTTCCCTCTCACTGTGTTCAGCCAATGAGAAATCTGTGTCACTTGACCATGTGACACACTGAAATTCAAATCAGGTTACTGCAGGCCTCTCTTCAATATGATGCAGACTAAAATAAAAAATAAAAAAATAAAATATTTTCAGCTTGTAAGTCTAAAAGAAGGGTGATTAAAAAAAAAGAAAAATGTATATGGTCAAATTTGGATCAGCTTAAAGTTAATGAAAAACAAAATTGAAAATTTGAATTAAAAGAAATGAAAATTTTAAAAAACAAGACTTTTTACATTTCAAAAATGAAAAATTGAAAACAGTTTTAAATTCGAAAGTAGCCCTCACTTTTTAAACTTGAAAGAAGTACTGATCCTTTTAAAAATATGAGTAAATTTAAATCTTGAATGACAATTTTTACAAAACTACACCTAGAACTGACAAAAAAAAGTTTATTTGTAATTTCAACTTTTTTTTGTTGAGCTCAAAGGCTCGCCCCCACGTGAAAAATAGGATCAGCTCAGCAGCAAGTACTTGAAAACTGAATTCAAACTGAAAACTGAGCACTGAAAGCAAAAAGGGAAAGGGACTACCTCATTGACGTCAGCTTTGGTGATGTACAGCCCCACCCCAAAATCCACAGCCTCAGCTTCCTCAAGAGAAGGCGTGTCAGTAGGATTGAGGAGATCCTCAAAGTATTCCTTCCATTGCCCGACAATGTCCTCAATCGAAGTCAACAGCCTCCCACCTGCACCGTAAAAAGAGCCTACAGAAAATTGCTTTCCTCTTCTGAGGCGTCAGACCGTTTGCCAGAACCTCTTTGAGGTCATTGCCCACGTGGGCAGTGAAATCCCCCAGGAGGACGATGGAGTCCCCTGTTGGGCACTTTCCAGTATCCCTCCAAGAAGAGACACCAAGAAGGCCAGGTTTTCCAATCCACTGTTTGGCCAGTAGGTTGGAAACACAGTAGAGAGCTATCCCCCAGCTAACCCTCTCGTCCACCGGTGTGAACTCCAACACTTGGCGGCTGAGCTGGTGGCTCACAAGTAAGCCCACCCCAGCTAGCTGCCTCTCAATATTGGCAACTCTAGAATGATTAGAGAGTTTAACCCCTCTCGAGGGACTGAGTTTCAGAGCTCAGGCTGAAAATGGAGTTGAGCCCAGCTATATCTAGCCAGTACCTTTTGACCTCTTGCACAAGCTCAGGTTCCTTCCCTTCCAAAGAGATGATGTTCCATGTCTCAAAAATCCAGTTCCATGACCAGGGTTTGAGCCGCCAAGGCACTTGCCTTCAACTGCAACCAAACCACAATGCACCTACCCCTTCTACTTCAGGTGACGCACTTTAGGAGATCTGCATAATTATACCTGTGTCAGGTGAACTGCCTTAGGAGACCTTTGAAAGGAGACCTGCGTCAGTCGAATCCACTTTAGGAAACCTGCATCAGGAGACCTGCGTCAGGGGACCTGCGTCCGGAGGTCCACTTAATTACACCTGCGTCAGGGGACCATTTCTAGGAGACGCACTTTAGGTTATCTCCATCAGGAGAGCTTTGTTAGGGGAGCTGCCTTAGTAGACCTGTGAAAGGGGACCTGCGTCAGAAGAATCCACATTAGGAAACCTGCATCAAGAGATCTGTGTCAGGAGACCTGCGTCAGGAGGCCCACTTTATGACACCTGTTTCAGGGGACCTACTCCAGGAGACGCACTTTAGTAGATCTATATCAGGAGACCTGCTTCAGGGGACCTGCGTCAGGAGGCCCACTTAATTACACCTGCGTCAGGGGACCTACTTCGGGAGACATACTATAGTAGATCTATATCAGGAGACCTGTGTCAGGGAAGCTGCTTTAGGATTGCTGTGAAAAGAGATCTCCATCAGTGGAAGCAACATTAGCAAACATGCATCAGTAGACCTGTATCAGGGGACCTGAGTCAGGAGGCCCACTTTATGAAACCTGCGTCAGAGGACCTACCTCAGGAGATTTACTTTAGGAGATCTGCATCAGGAGACATGTGTCAGGGGAACTGCCTAAGGAGACCTGTGAAAGGAGATCTGCATCAGTGGAATCCACTTTAGGAAACCTGCATAAAAGACCTGCTTCAGGGGACTAGCGTCAGGACGCCCACTTTATGACACTTGCATCAGGGGACCTATCTTAGGAGACGCATTTTAGTAGATCTATATCAGGGAACCTGTGTCAGGGAGCTGCATGAGAAGACCTGGGAAAGGAGACCTGCTTCAGTGGAATCCACATTAGGAAACATGCATCAGTAGACCTGTGTCAGGGGACCTGCGTCAGGAGGCCCACTTTATGACACCTGTGTCAGAGGACCTACCTCAGGAGATTTACTTTAGGAGATCTGCATCAGGAGACATGTGTCAGGGGAACTGCCATAGGAGACCTGTGAAAGGAGATCTGCATCAGTGGAATCCACTTTAGGAAATCTGCGTCAGGGGACCTGCGTCAGGGGACCTGCGTCAGGAGGCCCACTATATGACACCTGCGTCAGCGGACCTACTTCAGGAGACGCACTTTAGTAGATCTATATCAGGAGACCTGTGTCAGGGGAGCTACTTTAGGATTGCTGTGAAAGGAGATCTGTATCAGTGGAATCCACATTAGGAAACATGCATCAGTAGACCTGCAACAGGGGACCTGCGTCAGGAGGCCCACCTTATAACATGTGCGTCAGGGGACCTACCTTAGGAGACGCACTTTAAGAGAACCCCTTCAGGAGAACTTTGTCAGGGGAGCTGCGTTAGGAGACCTGTGAAAGGAGACCTGCGTCAGTCGAATCCACTTTAGGAAACCTGCATCAGGAGACCTGCGTCCGGAGGTCCACTTTATGACACCTGTGTCTGGGAACCTTCCTCAGAAGACAAACTTTATCAGATCTCCGTCAGGAGAGCTGTGTCAGGAGAGCTGCCTTAGGAGACCTATGACAGGAGACCTGCCGAAGTGGAAACCACTTTAGGAAACCTGCATTAGGAGACCAGCGTCAGGAGACCTGTGTCAGGAGGCCCACATTATAACACCTGCGTCAGGGGACCTACCTCAGGAGATGCACTTTAGGAGATCTTCGTCAGGAGAGCTTTGTCAGGGGAGCTGCGTTAAGAGACCTGTGAAAGGAGACCTGCGTCAGTGGAATCCACTTTATGAAATTTACATCAGGAGAGTTGCGTCAGGAGGCCCACCTTAAAACAGTTGCATCAGAGGACCGACCTCAGGAGACGCAGTTTAGGAGATCTGCATCTTGAGACCTGTGTCAGGGCAGCTGCATCAGGAGGCCCACTTTATAACACCTGCGTTAGACAAATCCACTTTAGGAAGCCTGCATCAGGAGGTGTCCGTCAGGGGACCTGCGTCAGGAGGCCAGACTTATATCACCTGCGACAGGAGCTCCACTTTATGACACCTGCGTCAAGAAGGCCAATTTATGACACCTGCGTCAGGGGACCGACTTCAGGAGAGGCACTTTAGGAGATCTATATCAGGAGAGCTCTGTCAAGGGAACTGCCTTAGGAGACCTGTGAAAGGAGACCTGCGTCAGTGTAATCAACTTTAGGAAATCTGCATCAGGAGACCTGCGTCAGGGGGCCTGCGTCAGGAGGCCCACTTTAAGAGAACTCCTTCAGGAGAGCTTTGTCAGGGGAGCTGCGTTAGGAGAATCCACTTTAGGAAACCTGCATCAGGAGACCTGCGTCAGCGGACCTGCGTCCCGAGGCCCACTTTGTGACACCTGTGTCTGGGAACCTACCTCAGAAGACGAACTTTATCAGATCTTCGTCAGGAGAGCTGTGTCAGAAGAGCTGCCTTGGGAGACCTATGAAAGGTGACCTGCCGAAGTGGAAATCACGTTAGGAAACCTGCAATAGGAGACCTGCTTCAGGGGACCTGCGTCAGGAGGCACACTTTATGACACCTGCGTCAGGGGACCTACTTCAGGAGACGCACTTTAATAGATCTATATCAGGAGACCTGTGTCAGGGGAGCTGCTTTAGGATTGCTGTGAAAGGAGATCTCCATCAGTGGAATCCACATTAGAAAACATGCATCAGTAGACCTGTGTCAGGGGACCTGCGTCGGGAGGCCCACTTTATGACACCTGCGTCAGGGGACCTACTTCAGGAGACGCACTTTAATAGATCTATATCAGGAGACCTGTGTCAGGGGAGCTGCTTTAGGATTGCTGTGAAAGGAGATCTGCATCAGTGGAATCCACATTAGGAAACCTGCATCAGTAGACCTGTGTCAGGGGACCTGCGCCAGGAGGCCCAGTATATGACACCTGCGTCAGGAGGCCCACCTTATAACACCTGCGTCAGGGGACCTACCTTAGGAGACGTACTTTAGGATATCTCCGACAGGAGAGCTGTGTCAGGGTAACTCCCTTAGGAGACCTGTAAAAGGAGACCTGTGTCCGTGGAATGCACTTTAGGAAACCTGCATCAGGAGGTCTATGTCAGGGGACCTGCGTCAGGAGGCCCAACTTATATCACCTCCGACAGGAGCTCCACTTTATGACACCTGCGTCAGGAAGCCCGCTTTATGACACCTGCGTCAGGGGACCGACTTCAGGAAACGCACTTTAGGAGATCTATACCAGGAGAGCTCTGTCAAGGGAACTGCCTTAGGAGACCTGTGAAAGGAGACCTGCGTCAGTGTAATCAACTTTAGGATACCTGCATCAGGAGACCTGCATAAGGGGACCTGCGTCAGGAGGCCCACTTTATGACACCTGCGTCAGAGGACCTACCTCAGGAGATTTACTTTAGGAGATCTGCGTCAGGAGACATGTGTCAGGGGAACTGCCTTAGGAGACCTGTGAAAGGTGATCTCATTAGTGGAATCCACTTTAGGAAATCTGCATCAGGAGACCTGCGTCAGGGGACCTGCGTCAGGAGGCCCACTTTATGACACCTGTGTCAGGGGACCTATCTTAGGAGACGCACTTTAAGAGAACTCCTTCAGGAGAGCTTTGTCAGGGGAGCTGCGTTAGGAGACCTGTGAAAGGAGACCTGCGTCAGTCGAATCCACTTTAGTAAACCTGCATCAGGAGACCTGCGTCAGGGGACCTGCGTCAGGAGGCCCACTTTATGACACCTGTGTCAGGGGACCTATCTTAGGAGACGCACTTTAAGAGAACTCCTTCAGGAGAGCTTTGTCAGGGGAGCTGCGTTAGGAGACCTGTGAAAGGAGACCTGCGTCAGTCGAATCCACTTTAGTAAACCTGCATCAGGAGACCTGCGTCAGCGGACCTGCGTCCCGAGGCCCACTTTATGACACCTGTGTCTGGGAACCTACCTCAGAAGACAAACTTTATCAGATCTCCGTCAGGAGAGCTGTGTCAGAAGAGCTGCCTTAGGAGACCTATGAAAGGAGACCTGCCGAAGTGGAAACCACTTTAGGAAACCTGCAATAGGAGACCTGTGTCAGGGTACCTGCGTCGGGAGGCCCACTTTATGACACCTTTGTCAGGGGACCTACTTCAGGAGACGCACCTTAATAGATCTATATCAGGAGACCTGTGTCAGGGGAGCTGCTTTAGGATTGCTGTGAAAGGAGACCTGCGTCAGTGGAATCCACTTTATGAAATTTGCATCAGGAGAGTTGCGTCAGGAGGCCCACCTTAAAACAGTTGAATCAGAGGACCGACCTCAGGAGACGCAGTTTAGGAGATCTGCATGTTGAGACCTGTGTCAGGGCAGCTGCATCAGGAGGCCCACTTTATGACACCTGCGTTAGACGAATCCACTTTAGGAAACCTGCATCAGGAGGTCTGCGTCAGGACGCCCAACTTATATCACCTAGGACAGGAGCTCCACTTTATGACACCTGCGTCAGGAAGCCCACTTTATGACACCTGCGTCAGGGGACCTATCTTAGGAGATGCACTTTAAGAGAACTCCTTCAGGAGAGCTTTGTCAGGGGAGCTGCGTTAGGAGACCTGTGAAAGGAGACCTGCGTCAGTCGAATCCACTTTAGGAAACCTGCATCAGCGGACCTGCGTCCCGAGGCCCACTTTATGACACCTGTGTCTGGGAACCTACCTCAGAAGACGAACTTTATCAGATCTCCGTCAGGAGAGCTGTGTCAGGGGAGCTGCCTTAGGAGACCTATGAAAGGAGACCTGCCGAAGTGGAAACCACTTTAAGAAACCTGCAATCGGAGACCTGCAACAGGAGGCTCACTAAATGACACCTGTGCCAGGGGACCAACCTCAGGGGATGCAATTTAAGAGATCTCCGTAGGGAGAGCTGTGTCAGGGGAACTGCCTTTGGACACCTGTGAAAAGAGAACTGAGGCAGTGGAATCCACTTTGGAAAACCTGCATCAGGAGACCTGCTTCGGGGGACCTGCGTCAGGAGGTCCACTTTATGACACCTGTGTCAGGGGACTTACATCAGGAGATCCACGTTTGGAGATCCGCGTCGGAAGACATGTGGCAGGGGAGCTGACTTAGTCGACCTGTGAAAGGAGACCAGCGTCCGTGGAATACACTTTAGTAAACCTGAATCATGAGACCTGCGTTAGGGGACCTGCGTCAAGAGGCCCACTTTATGACACCTGCATCAGGAGGCCCACATTATAACACCTGCGTCAGGGGACTTACCTCAGGAGATTCACTTTAGGAAACCTGCATCAGGAGGCCTGTGTCAGGGGACCTGCGTCAGGAGGCCCACCTTATTTCACCTGCGTCAGGGGACCTACCTTAGGAAACGCACTTTAGGAGATCTCCTTCAGGAGAGCTTCGTCAGGGGAGCTACTTTAGGAGACCTGTGAAAGGAGACCTGCGTTAGTCGAATCAACTTTAGGAAACTTGATTCAGGAGACCTTTGTCAGGACACCTGCGTCAGGAGAAACACCTTATAACACCTGCGTCAGGGGACCTACCTTAGGAGACGCAGTTTAGGAGATCTCCGTCACGAGAGCTCTATCGGGGGGACCTGCGTCCGGAGGCCCACTATATGACATCTGCGTCAGCGGACCTACTTCAGGAGACGCACTTTAGTAGATCTATATCAGGAGACCTGTGTAAGGGGAGCTGCCTGAGGAGACCTGTGAAAGGAGACCTGCCTCAGTGGAATCCACTTTAGGAAATCTGCAGCAGGAGACCTGCGTCAGGGGACCTGCGTCAGGAGGCCCACTATATGACACCTGCGTCAGCGGACCTACTTCAGGAGACGCACTTTAGTAGATCTATATCAGGAGACCTGTGTCAGGGGAGCTGCTTTAGGTGTTCTGTGAAAGGAGATCTGTATCAGTGGAATCCACATTAGGAAACATGCATCAGTAGACCTGCATCAGGGGACCTGCGTCAGGAGGCCCACTATATAACACCTGCGTCAGGAGGCCCACCTTATAACATCTGCGTCAGGGGACCTACCTTAGGAGACGCATTTTAAGAGAACTCCTTCAGGAGAGCATTGTCAGGGGAGCTGCGTTAGGAGACCTGCGCCAGTCGAATCCTTTTTAGGAAACCTGCATCAAGAGACCTGTGTCCGGAGGTCCACTTTATGACACCTGTGTCTGGGAACCTACCTCAGAAGACGAACTTCATCAGATCTCCGTCAGGAGAGCTGTGTCAGGGGAGCTGCCTTAGGAGACCTATGAAAGGAGACCTGCCGAAGTGGCAACCACTTTAAGAAACCTGCAATAGGAGACCTGCAACAGGAGGCTCACTAAATGACACCTGTGCCAGGGGACCAACCTCAGGGGATGCAATTTAAGAGATCTCCGTATGGAGAGCTGTGTCAGGGGAACTGCCTTTGGACACCTGTGAAAGGAGATCTGAGGCAGTGGAATCCACTTTGGGAAACCTGCATCAGGAGACCTGCTTCGGGGGACCTGCGTCAGGAGGTCCACTTTATGACACCTGTGTCAGGGGACTTACCTCAAGAGACCCACGTTTGGAGATCCGCGTTAGAAGACATGTGGCAAAGGAGCTGACTTAGTCAACCTGTGAAAGGAGACCAGCGTCACTGGAATACACTTTAGTAAACCTGAATCATGAGACCTGCGTCAGGGGACCTGCGTCAGGAGGACCACTTTATGACACCTGCGTCAGAGGACCTACCTCAGGAGATTTACTTTAGGAGATCTGCGTCAGGAGACCTGTGTCAGGGGAGCTGCCTGAGGAGACCTAAGAAAGGAGACCTGCCTCAGTGGAATTCACTTTAGGAAATCTGCATCAGGAGACCTGCATCAGGGGATCTGTATCAGGAGACCTGCATCAGGGGACCTGCATCAGGGGACCTGCGTCAGGAGGCCCACTATATGACACCTGCGTCAGGAGGCCCACCTTATAACATCTGCGTCAGGGGACCTACCTTAGGAGACGCACTTTAAGAGAACTCCTTCAGGTGAGCTTTGTCAGGGGAGCTGCGTTAGGAGACCTGTGAAAGGAGACCTGCGTCAGTTGAATCCACTTTAGGAGACCTGCGTCAGCGGACCTGTTTCCCGAGGCCCACTTTATGACACCTGTGTCTGGGAACCTACCTCAGAAGACGAACTTTATAAGATCTCCGTCAGGAGAGCTGTGTCAGGAGACCTGCCGAAGTGGAAACCACTTTAGGAAACCTGCAATAGGAGACCTGCTTCAGGGGACCTGCGTCAGGAGGCACACTTTATGACACCTGCATCAGGGGACCTACGTCAGGAGACGTAATTTAGTAGATCTATATCAGGAGACCTGTGTCAGGGGAGCTGCCTGAGGAGACCTGTGAAAGGAGACCTGCTTCAGTGGAATCATCTTTAGGAAACCTGAATCAGCAGACCTGCTTCAGGAGACCTTTGTGAGGAGGCCCACTTAATTACACCTGCGTCAAGGGACCTACCTCAGAAGACAAACTTTAGGAGATCTGCATCAGGACACGTGTCAGGGGAGCTGCCTTAGGAGACCTGTGAAAGAACACCTGCCTCTGTGGAATCCATTTAATAAACCTGCATCGGGAGACTGGCGTCAGGGGACCTGCGTCAGGAGGCCCACTTTATGTCACTTGCGTCAGGAGGCCCACCTTACAACACCTGCGTCAGGGGACCTACCTTAGGAGACGTACTTTAGGATATCTCCGACAGGAGAGCTGTGTTAGGGGAACTTCCTTAGGAGACCTGTAAAAGGAGACCTGTGTCCGTGGAATGCACTTTAGGAAACCTGCATCAGGAGACCTGCGTCAGGAGACCCACGTTATGACACCTGCATCAGGAGGCCCACTTTATGACACCTGCGTCAGGAGACCTTCTTCTGGAGATGCACTTTAGGAAATCTTTATCAGGAGACCTGTGTCAGGGGAGCTGCTTAAGGAGTCCTGTGAAAGGAGATCTGCATAAGCGGAATAAACATTAGGAAACATGCATCAGTAGACCTGTTTCAGGGGACCTGCGTCAGGAGGCCCACTTTATGACACCTGCTTCAGGAGGCACACCTTATAAAACCTGCGTAAGGGGACCTACCTTAGGAGATCTACTTTAGGAGAACTCTGTCTGGAGAGCTGTGTTAGGGCAATTGACTTAATAAACCTGTGAAAGAGATCTGTGTCAGTGGAATCCACTTTAGGGAACCTGCATTAGGAAGCCTGCTTTAGGGGACCTTCGTCACAAGGCCCACTTTATGACACCTGCGTCAGGGGACCTACTTCAGGAGACGCACTTTAAGAGATCTATATATGGAGACCTGTGTCAGGGGAGCTGCGTCAGGGGTACAACTTTATGACACCTGACTCAGTGGAATATAGGTTAGGAAACCTGCATTAGGAGGCCTGCTTTAGGGGACCTTCGTCACAAGGCCCACTTTATGACACCTGCGTCAGGGGACCTACTTCAGGAGACGCACTTTAAGAGATCTATATATGGAGACCTGTGTCAGGGTAGCTGCGTCAGGGGTACCACCTGATTCAGTGGAATATAGGTTAGGAAACCTGCATCAGGAGGCCTGCATCAGGGGACCTGCGTCAGGAGGCCCACTTTATGACACCTGCGTCAGGGGACCATTTTTAGGAGACGCACTTTAGGTTATCTCCGTCAGGAGAGCTTTGTTAGGGGAGCTGCCTTAGAAGAATCTACATTAGGAAACCTGCATTAAGAGATCTGTGTCAGGAGACCTGCGTCAGGAGGCCCACTTTATGACACCTGTTTCAGGGGACCTGTTTCAGGGGACCTGTTTCAGGGGACCTACTCCAGAAGACGCACTTTATAGATCTATATCAGGAGACCTGTGTCAGGGGAGCTGCATCAGGAGACCTGCTTCAGGGGACCTGCGTCAGGAGGCCCACTTTATGACACCTGCGTCAGAGGACCTACCTCAGGAGATTTACTTTAGGAGATCTGCATCAGGAGACATGTGTCAGGGGAACGGCCTTAGGAGACCTGTGAAAGGAGATCTGCATAAGTGGAATCCACTTTAGGAAACCTGCATAAGGAGACCTCCTTCATTGGACCTGCTTCAGGAGGCCCACTTTGTGACACCTGCATCAGGGGACCTATCTTAGGAGACGCATTTCAGTAGATCTATATCAGGGGACCTTTTTCAGGGGAGCTGCATGATGGGACCTGGGAAAGGAGACCTGCCTCAGTGGAATCCACATTAGGAAACATACATCAGTAGACCTGTGTCAGGGGACCTGCGTCAGGAGGCCCACTTTATGACACCTGCGTCAGAGGACCTACCTCAGGAGATTTAGTTTAGGAGATCTGCGTCAGGACACCTGTGTCAGGGGAGCTGCCTGAGGAGACCTGTGAAAGGAGACCTGCCTCAGTGGAATCCACTTTAGGAAATCTGCAGCAGGAGACCTGCGTCAGGGGACCTGCGTCAGCAGGCCCACTACATGACACCTGCGTCAGCGGACCTACTTCAGGAGACGCACTTTAGTAGATCTATATCAGGAGACCTGTGTCAAGGGAAGCTACTTTCGGATTACTGTGAAAGGAGATCTGTATCAGTGGAATCCACATTAGGAAACATGCATCAGGAGGCCTGTGTCAGGGGACCTGCGTCAGGAGGCCCACCTTATTTCACCTGCGTCAGGGGACCTACCTAAGGAAACGCACTTCAGGAGATCTCTTTCAGAAGAGCTTCGTCAGGGGAGCTGCGTTAGGAGACCTGTGAAAGGAGACCAGCGTCAGTGGAATACACTTTAGTAAACCTGAATCATGAGACCTACGTTAGGGGACCTGCGTCAAGAGGCCCACTTTATGACACCTGCATCAGGAGGCCCACATTATAACACCTGCGTTAGGGGACTGACCTCAGGAGATTCTCTTTAGGAGATCTGCATCAGGAGACCTGTGTCAGGGGAGCGGCATCAATAGGCCTTCTTTATGACACCTGCATCAGTGGAATCCGCTTTTGGATACCTGCATCAATAGGCCTGTGTCAGGGGACCTCCGTCAGGAGGCCCACCTTATTTCACCTGCGTCAGGGGACCTACCTTAGGAAACGCACTTCAGGAGATCTCCTTCAGGAGAGCTTCGTCAGGGGAGCTGTGTTAGGAGACCTGTGAAAGGAGACCTGCGTTAGTCGAATCCACTTTAGGAAACTTGATTCAGGAGACCTGCGTCAGGACACCTGCGTCAGGAGGCCCACCTTATAACACCTGCGTCAGGGGACCTACCTTAGGAGACGCAGTTTAGGAGATCTTCGTCACGAGAGCTCTATCGGGGGGACCTGCGTCAGGAGGCCCACTATATGACACCTGCGTCAGCGGACCAACTTCAGGAGACGCACTTTAGTAGATCTATATCAGGAGACCTGTGTCAGGGGAGCTGCTTTAGGATTGCTGTGAAAGGAGATCTGTATCAGTGGAATCCACATTAGGAAACATGCATCAGTAGACCTGCATCAGGGGACCTGCGTCAGGAGGCCCACTATATAACACCTGCGTCAGGAGGCCCACCTTATAACATCTGCGTCAGGGGACCTACCTGAGGAGACGCATTTTAAGAGAACTCCTTCAGGAGAGCTTTGTCAGGGGAGCTGCGTTAGGAGACCTGCGCCAGTCGAATCCACTTTAGGAAACCTGCATCAAGAGACCTGTGTCCGGAGGTCCACTTTATGACACCTGTTTCTGGGAACCTACCTCAGAAGACGAACTTCATCAGATCTCCGTCAGGAGAGCTGTGTCAGGGGAGCTGTCTTACGAGACCTATGAAAGGAGACCTGCCGAAGTGGGAACCACTTTAAGAAACCTGCAATAGGAGACCTGCAACAGGAGGCTCACTAAATGACACCTGTGCCAGGGGACCAACCTCAGGGGATGCAATTTAAGAGATCTCCGTATGGAGAGCTGTGTCAGGGGAACTGCCTTTGGACACCTGTGAAAGGAGAGCTGAGGCAGTGGAATCCATTTAGGGAAACCTGCATCAGGAGACCTGCTTCGGGGGACCTGCGTCAGGAGGTCCACTTTATGACACCTGTGTCAGGGGACTTACCTCAGGAGACCCACGTTTAGAGATCCGCGTTGGAAGACATGTGGCAGGGGAGCTGACTTAGTCGACCTGTGAAAGGAGACCAGCGTCACTGGAATTCACTTTAGTAAACCTGAATCATGAGACCTGCGTCAGGGGACCTGCGTCAGGAGGACCACTTTATGACACCTGCGTCAGAGGACCTACCTCAGGATATTTACTTTAGGAGATCTGCGTCAGGAGACCTGTGTCAGGGGAGCTGCCTGAGGAGACCTGTGAAAGGAGACCTCCCTCAGTGGAATTCACTTTAGGAAATCTGCATCAGGAGACCTGCATCAGGGGATCTGCATCAGGAGACCTGCATCAGGGGACCTGCATCAGGGGACCGGCGTCAGGGGACCTTCGTCAGGAGGCCCACTATATGACACCTGCATCAGCGGACCTACTTCAGGAGACGCACTTTAGTAGATCTATATCAGGAGACCTGTGTCAGGGGAGCTACTATAGGATTGCTGTTGAAAGGAGATCTGTATCAGTGGAATCCACATTAGGAAACATGCATCAGTACACCTGCATCAGGGGACCTGCGTCAGGAGGCCCACTATATGATACCTGGGTCAGGAGGCCCACCTTATAACATCTGCGTCAGGGGACCTACCTTAGGAGACGCATTTTAAGAGAACTCCTTCAGGAGAGCTTTGTCAGGGGAGCTGCGTTATGAGACCTGCGTCAGTCGAATCCACTTTCGGAAACCTGCATCAAGAGACCTACGTCCGGAGGACCACTTTATGACACCTGCGTCAGAGGACTTACCTCAGGAGACCCACGTTTAGAGATCCGCGTTGGAAGACATGTGGCAGGGGAGCTGACTTAGTCGACCTGTGAAAGGAGACCAGCGTCACTGGAATTCACTTTAGTAAACCTGAATCATGAGACCTGCGTCAGGGGACCTGCGTCAGGAGGACCACTTTATGACACCTGCGTCAGAGGACCTACCTCAGGATATTTACTTTAGGAGATCTGCGTCAGGAGACCTGTGTCAGGGGAGCTGCTTGAGGAGACCTGTGAAAGGAGACCTCCCTCAGTGGAATTCACTTTAGGAAATCTGCATCAGGAGACCTGCATCAGGGGATCTGCATCAGGAGACCTGCATCAGGGGACTTGCATCAGGGGACCTGCGTCAGGAGGCCCACTATATGACACCTGCGTCAGGAGGCCCACCTTATAACATCTGCGTCAGGGGACCTACTTTAGGAGACGCACTTTAAGAGAACTCCTTCAGGTGAGCTTTGTCAGGGGAGTTGCGTTAGGAGACCTGTGAAAGGAGACCTGCGTCAGTCGAATCCACTTTAAGGGACCTGCGTCAGCGGACCTGCGTCCCGAGGCCCACTTTATGACACCTGTGTCTGGGAACCTACCTCAGAAGACGAACTTTATCAGATCTCCGTCAGAAGAGCTGTGTCAGGAAAACTGCTTTAGGATGGCTGTGAAAGGAGATCTACATAAGTGGAATCCACATTAGGAAACATGCATCAGGAGTTCTGCGTCAGGGGACCTGCGTCCGGAGGCCCACTTTATCACACCTGTGTCTGGGAACCTACCTCAGAAGACAAACTTTATCAGATCTCCGTCAGGAGAGCTGTGTTAGGGAAGCTGCCTTAGGAGACCTATGAAAGGAGACCTTCCGAAGTGGAAACCACTTTAGGAAACCTGCAATAGGAGACCTGCTTCAGGGAACCTGCGTCAGGAGGGACACTTTATGACACCTGCGTCAGGGGACCTACTTCAGGAGACGCAATTTAGTAGATCTATATCAGGAGACTTGTGTCAGGGGAGCTGCCTTAGGAGACCTGTGAAAGGACACCTGCCTCGGTGGAATCCATTTAATAAACCTGCATCAGGAGACCTGCGTCAGGGGACCTACTTCAGGAGACGAACTATAGTAGATCTATATCAGGAGACCTGTGTCAGGAAAACTGCTTTAGGATTGCTGTGAAATGAGATCTCCATCAGTGGAATCCACAGTAGGAAACATGCATCAGTAGACCTGAATAAGGAGGCCTACCTACTTTCACCTGCGTCAGGGGACCTACCTCATGAGATTCATTTTAGGAGATCTGCGTCAGGAGACCTGTGAAAGGAGACCTGCGTCAGTCGAATCCAATTTAGGAAACCTGCATCAGGAGACCTGTGTCAGGGGAGCTGCGCCAGGAGGCCCACTTTATCAAACTTGCCACAGTGGAATCCACATTAGGAAACCTGCATCAGGGGACATACTTGAGGAGACGCACTTTAGGAGATGTATATCAGGAGACCTGTGTAAGGGGAGCTGCTTTAGGTGTTCTGTGAAAGGAGATCTGCATCAGCGGAATAAACATTAGGAAACATGTATCAGTAGACCTGTCTCAGGAGACCTGCGTCAGGAGGCACACCTTATAAAACCTGCGTACGGGGACCTACCTTAGGAGATCTACTTTAGGAGAACTCTGTCTGGAGAGCTGTGTTAGGGCAATTGACTTAACAAACCTGTGAAAGGAGACCTGTGTCAGTGGAATCCACTTTAGGAAACCTGCATCAGGAGGCCTGCATCAGGAGACCTGCGTCGGGAGGCCCACTATATGACACCTGCGTCAGCGGACCTATCTCAGGAAATGCACTTTAGGATACTTGCATCAGCAGACCTGTGTCAGGGGAGCTGCTTTAGGATTGCTGTGGAAGGAGATCTGTATCAGTGGAATCCACATTAGGAAACATGCATCAGTAGACCTGCATCAAGGGACCTGCGTCAGGAGGCCCACTATATGACACCTGCGTCAGGGGACCTACTTCAAGAGATGCAATTTAGTAGATCTATATCAGGAGACCTGTGTCAGGGGAGCTACCTGAGGAGACCTGTGAAAGGACACCTGCCTCAGTGGAATCCACTTTAGGAAAACTGCATCAGTAGACCTGCATCAGGGGACCTGCGTCAAGAGGCCCACTTTGACACCTGCGTCAGAGGACCTACCTCAGGAGATTTACTTTAGGAGATCTGCGTCAGGAAACATGTGTCAGGGGAACTGCCTTAGGAGACCTGTGAAAGGAGATCTGCATTAGTGGAATCCACTTTAGGAAATCTGCATCAGGAGACCTGTGTCAGGGGACCAGCGTCGGAAGGCCCACTTTATGACACCTGCGTCAGGAGACCTATCTTAGGAGACGCACTTTAAGAGATCTCCTTCAGGAGAGCTTTTGCTGGGGAGCTGCATTAGGAGACCTGTGAAAGGAGACCTGCGTCAGTGGAATACACTTTAGGAAATCTGCATCAGGAGACCTGCGTCAGGGGACCTGCGTCGGGAGGCACACTATATGACACCTGCGTCAGCGGACCGACTTCAGGAGACGCACTTTAGTAGAGCTATAACAGGAGACCTGTGTCAGGGGAGCTGCTTTAAGATTGCTGTGAAAGGAGATCTGTATCAGTGGAATCCACATTAGGAAACATGCATCAGTAGACCTGCATCAAGGGACCTGCGTCAGGAGGCCCACTATATGACACCTGCGTCAGGGGACCTACCTCAGGAGACTTACTTTAGGAGATCTGCGTCAGGAGACAGGTGTCAGGGGAACTGCCTTAGGAGACCTGTGAAAGGAGATCTGCATCAGTGGAATCCACTTTAGGAAACCTGCATCAGGAGACCTGCTTTAGGGGACTAGCGTCAGGAGGCCCACTTTATGATACCTGCATCAGGCGACCTATCTTAGGAAACGCACTTTAAGAGATCTCCTTCAGGAGACCTGTGTCAGGGGAGCTGCTTAAGGAGTTCTATGAAAGGAGATCTGCATCAGCGGAATAAACATTAGGAAACATGCTTCAGTAGACCTGTCTCAGGGGACCTGCGTCAGGAGGCCCACTTTATGACACCTGCGTCAGGAGGCACACCTTACAAAACCTGCGTACGGGTACCTACCTTAGGAGATCTACTTTAGGAGAACTCTGTCTGGAGAGCTGAGTTAGGGCAATTGACTTCATAAACCTGTGAAAGGAGACCTGTGTCAGTGGAATCCACTTTAGGAAACCTGCATCAGGAGGCCTGCTTTAGGGGACCCTTGTCTTAAGGCCCACTTTTTGACACCTGCGTCAGGGGACCTACTTCAGGAGATGCACTTTAGGGATCTATATATGGAGACCTGTGTCAGGGGAGCTGCTTTAGGAGTCCTGTGAAAGGAGATCTGCATCAGTGGAATCCACATTAGGAAACCTGCATCAGGAGACCTGCTTTAGGGGACCTGCGTCATGAGGCCCACTTTATGACACCTGCGACAGGAGACCTACCTTAGGAGACGCATTTTAGGAGATCTGCATTAGGAGACCTGTGTCAGGGGAGCTGCGTCAGGGGTACCACTTTATGACATCTGATTCAGTGGAATATAGGTTAGGAAACCTGCATCAGGAGGCCTGCATCAGGGGACCTGCGTCAGGAGGACCACTTTATGACACCTGTGTCAGGGGACCTACTTCAGGAGACGAACTTTATCAGATCTCCATCAGGAGAGCTGTGTCAGGAGAGCTGCCTTAGGAGACCTATGAAAGGAGACCTGCCGAAGTGGAAACCACTTTAGGAAACCTGCAATAGGAGACCTGCTTCAGGGGACCTGCGTCAGGAGGCACACTTTATGACACCTGCGTCAGGGGACCTACTTCAGGAGACGAACTATAGTAGATCTATATCAGGAGACCTGTGTCAGGAAAGCTGCTTTAGGATTGCTGTGAAAGGAGATCTCCATCAGTGGAATCCACATTAAGAAACATGCATCAGTAGACCTGCATCAGGGGACCTGCGTCAGGAGGCCAGCCTTATGACACCTGCGCCGGAGGACCTACCTCAGGAGATTTACTTTAGGAGATCTGCATCAGGAGACATGTGTCAGGGGAACTGCCTTAGGAGACCTGTGAAAGGAGATCTGCATCAGTGGAATCCACTTTAGGAAACCTGCATCAGGAGACCTGCTTCAGGGGACTAGCGTCAGGAGGCCCACTTTATGACACCTGCCTCAGGGGACCTATCTTAGGAGACGCACTTTAAGAGAACTCCTTCAGGAGAGCTTTGTCAGGGGAGCTGCGTTAGGAGACCTGTGAAAGGAGACCTGCGTCAGTCGAATCCACTTTAGGAAACCTGCATCTGGAGACCAGCGTCAGCGGACCTGCGTCCCGAGGCCCACTTTCTGACACCTGTGTCTAGGAACCTACCTCAGAAGATGGACTTTATCAGATCTCCGTCAGGAGAGCTGTGTCAGGAGAGCTGCCTTAAGAGACCTATGAAAGGAGACCTGCCGAAGTGGAAACCACTTTAGGAAACCTACAATAGGAGACCTGCTTCAGATGACCTGCGTCAGGAGGCACACTATATGACACCTGCGTCAGGGGACCTACTTCAGGAGAAGAACTATAGTAGATCTATATCAGGAGACCTGTGTCAGGAAATCTGCTTTAGGATTGATATGAAAGGAGATCTCCATCAGTGGAATCCACTTTAGGAAATCTGCATCAGGAGACCTGCGTCAGGGGACCTGCGTCAGGAGGCCCAATTTATGACACCTGCGTCAGGGGACCTACTTCAGGAGATGCACTTTAATAGATCTATATCAGGAGACCTGTGTCAGGGGAGATGCTTTAGGATTGTTGTAAAAGGAGATCTGCATCAGTGAAATCCACTTTAGGAAATCTGCATCAGGAGACCTGCGTCAGGGGACCTGCGTCAGGAGGCCCACTTTATGACACCTGCGTCAGGGGACCTACTTCAGGAGACGCACTTTAATAGATCTATATCAGGAGACCTGTGTCAGGGATGCTGCTTTAGGATTGCTGTGAAAGGGGATCTGTATCATTGGAATCCACATTAGGAAAACTGCATCAGGACACCTGCTACAGGGGACCTGCGTCAGGAGGACCACTTTATGACACCTGCGTCAGGGGACCTACTTCAGGAGACGAACTATAGTAGATCTATATCAGGAGACCTGTGTCATGGAAGCTGCTTTAGGACTGCTGTGAAAGGAGATCTCCATCAGGGAATCCACATTAGGAAAGATGCATCAGTAGACCTCTGACAGGGGACCTGCGTCAGGAGGCCCACTTTATGACACCTGCGTCAGAGGACCTACCTCAGGAGATTTACTTTAGGAGATCTGCGTCAGGAGACCTGTGTCAGGGTAGCTGCCTGAGGAGACCTGTGAAAGGAGATCTGCATCAGTGGAATCCACATTAGGAAAACTTCATCAGGAGACCTGCTTCAGGGGACCTGCGTCAGGAGGACCACTTTATGACACCTGCGTCAGGGGACCTATTTCAGGAGACGAACTATAGTAGATTTATATCAGGAGACCTGTGTCAGGAAAGCTCCTTTAGGATTGCTGTGAAAGGAGATCTCCATCAGTGGAATCCACATTAGGAATTATGCATCAGTAGACCTGCTTCAGGGGACTAGCGTCAGGAGGCCCACTTTATGACACCTGCGTCAGAGGACTTACCTCAGGAGACCCACGTTTAGAGATCTGCGTTGGAAGACATGTGGCAGGGGAGCTGACTTAGTCGACCTGTGAAAGGAGACCAGCGTCACTGGAATTCACTTTAGTAAACCTGAATCATGAGACCTGCGTCAGGGGACCTGCGTCAGGAGGACCACTTTATGACACCTGCGTCAGAGGACCTACCTCAGGATATTTACTTTAGGAGATCTGCGTCAGGAGACCTGTGTCAGGGGAGCTGCCTGAGGAGACCTGTGAAAGGAGACCTCCCTCAGTGGAATTCACTTTAGGAAATCTGCATCAGGAGACCTGCATCAGGGGATCTGCATCAGGAGACCTGCATCAGGGGACTTGCATCAGGGGACCTGCGTCAGGAGGCCCACTATATGACACCTGCGTCAGGAGGCCCACCTTATAACATCTGCGTCAGGGGACCTACTTTAGGAGACGCACTTTAAGAGAACTCCTTCAGGTGAGCTTTGTCAGGGGAGTTGCGTTAGGAGACCTGTGAAAGGAGACCTGCGTCAGTCGAATCCACTTTAGGAGACCTGCGTCAGCGGACCTGCGTCCCGAGGCCCACTTTATGACACCTGTGTCTGGGAACCTACCTCAGAAGACGAACTTTATCAGATCTCCGTCAGGAGAGCTGTGTCAGGAAAACTGCTTTAGGATGGCTGTGAAAGGAGATCTACATAAGTGGAATCCACATTAGGAAACATGCATCAGGAGTTCTGCGTCAGGGGACCTGCGTCCGGAGGCCCACTTTATCACACCTGTGTCTGGGAACCTACCTCAGAAGACAAACTTTATCAGATCTCCGTCAGGAGAGCTGTGTTAGGGAAGCTGCCTTAGGAGACCTATGAAAGGAGACCTTCCGAAGTGGAAACCACTTTAGGAAACCTGCAATAGGAGACCTGCTTCAGGGAACCTGCGTCAGGAGGGACACTTTATGACACCTGCGTCAGGGGACCTACTTCAGGAGACGCAATTTAGTAGATCTATATCAGGAGACTTGTGTCAGGGGAGCTGCCTTAGGAGACCTGTGAAAGGACACCTGCCTCGGTGGAATCCATTTAATAAACCTGCATCAGGAGACCTGCGTCAGGGGACCTACTTCAGGAGACGAACTATAGTAGATCTATATCAGGAGACCTGTGTCAGGAAAACTGCTTTAGGATTGCTGTGAAATGAGATCTCCATCAGTGGAATCCACATTAGGAAACATGCATCAGTAGACCTGAATAAGGAGGCCTACCTACTTTCACCTGCGTCAGGGGACCTACCTCATGAGATTCATTTTAGGAGATCTGCGTCAGGAGACCTGTGAAAGGAGACCTGCGTCAGTCGAATCCAATTTAGGAAACCTGCATCAAGAGACCTGCGTCAGGGGACCCGCGTCAGGAGGCCCACTTTATGACAATTGTGTCAGGAGGCCCACATATTAACACCTGCATCAGAGGACCTATCTCAGGAAATGCACTTTAGGATACTTGCATCAGGAGACCTGTGTCAGGGGAGCTGCGCCAGGAGGCCCACTTTATCAAACTTGCCACAGTGGAATCCACATTAGGAAACCTGCATCAGGGGACGTACTTGAGGAGACGCACTTTAGGAGATGTATATCAGGAGACCTGCGTAAGGGGAGCTGCTTTAGGTGTTCTGTGAAAGGAGATCTGCATCAGCGGAATAAACATTAGGAAACATGTATCAGTAGACCTGTCTCAGGAGACCTGCGTCAGGAGGCACACCTTATAAAACCTGCGTACGGGGACCTACCTTAGGAGATCTACTTTAGGAGAACTCTGTCTGGAGAGCTGTGTTAGGGCAATTGACTTAACAAACCTGTGAAAGGAGACCTGTGTCAGTGGAATCCACTTTAGGAAACCTGCATCAGGAGGCCTGCATCAGGGGACCTGCGTCGGGAGGCCCACTATATGACACCTGCGTCAGCGGACCTATCTCAGGAAATGCACTTTAGGATACTTGCATCAGCAGACCTGTGTCAGGGGAGCTGCTTTAGGATTGCTGTGGAAGGAGATCTGTATCAGTGGAATCCACATTAGGAAACATGCATTCATCAGACCTGCATCAAGGGACCTGCGTCAGGAGGCCCACTATATGACACCTACGTCAGGGGACCTACTTCAAGAGATGCAAGTTAGTAGATCTATATCAGGAGACCTGTGTCAGGGGAGCTGCCTGAGGAGACCTGTGAAAGGACACCTGCCTCAGTGGAATCCACTTTAGGAAATCTGCATCAGGAGACCTGCGTCAGGGGACCTGCGTCGGGAGGCACACTATATGACACCTGCGTCAGCGGACCGACTTCAGGAGACGCACTTTAGTAGAGCTATAACAGGAGACCTGTGTCAGGGGAGCTGCTTTAAGATTGCTGTGAAAGGAGATCTGTATCAGTGGAATCCACATTAGGAAACATGCATCAGTAGACCTGCATCAAGGGACCTGCGTCAGGAGGCCCACTATATGACACCTGCGTCAGGGGACCTACCTCAGGAGACTTACTTTAGGAGATCTGCGTCAGGAGACAGGTGTCAGGGGAACTGCCTTAGGAGACCTCTGAAAGGAGATCTGCATCAGTGGAATCCACTTTAGGAAACCTGCATCAGGAGACCTGCTTTAGGGGACTAGCGTCAGGAGGCCCACTTTATGACACCTGCATCAGGCGACCTATCTTAGGAAACGCACTTTAAGAGATCTCCTTCAGGAGACCTGTGTCAGGGGAGCTGCTTAAGGAGTTCTATGAAAGGAGATCTGCATCAGCGGAATAAACATTAGGAAACATGCTTCAGTAGACCTGTCTCAGGAGGCCCACTTTATGACACCTGCGTCAGGAGGCACACCTTATAAAACCTGCGTACGGGTACCTACCTTAGGAGATCTACTTTAGGAGAACTCTGTCTGGAGAGCTGAGTTAGGGCAATTGACTTCATAAACCTGTGAAAGGAGACCTGTGTCAGTGGAATCCACTTTAGGAAACCTGCATCAGGAGGCCTGCTTTAGGGGACCCTTGCCTTAAGGCCCACTTTTTGACACCTGCGTCAGGGGACCTACTTCAGGAGATGCACTTTAGGGATCTATATATGGAGACCTGTGTCAGGGGAGCTGCTTTAGGGGACCTGCGTCATGAGGCCCACTTTATGACACCTGCGAGAGGGGACCTACCTTAGGAGACGCATTTTAGGAGATCTGCATTAGGAGACCTGTGTCAGGGGAGCTGCGTCAGGGGTACCACTTTATGACATCTGATTCAGTGGAATATAGGTTAGGAAACCTGCATCAGGAGGCCTGCATCAGGGGACCTGCGTCAGGAGGACCACTTTATGACACCTGTGTCAGGGGACCTACTTCAGGAGACGAACTTTATAAGATCTCCATCAGGAGAGCTGTGTCAGGAGAGCTGCCTTAGGAGACCTATGAAAGGAGACCTGCCGAAGTGGAAACCACTTTAGGAAATCTGCCTCAGGAGACCTGCGTCAGGGGACCTACGTCAGGAGACCCAATTTATGACACCTGCGTCAGGGGACCTACTTCAGGAGACGCACTTTAATAGAGCTATATCAGGAGACCTGTGTCAGGGGAGCTGCTTTAGGATTGCTGTGAAAGGAGATCTGCATCAGTGGAATCCACATTAGGAAACCTGCATCAGGAGACCTGCTCCAGGGGACCTGCGTCAGGAGGACCACTTTATGACACCTGCGTCAGGGGACTTACTTCAGGAGACGCAATTTAGTAGATCTATATCAGGAGACCTGTGTCAGGGGAGCTGCCTGAGGAGACCTGTGAAAGGAGACCTGCGTCAGTGGAATCCACTTTAGGAAATCTGCAGCAGGAGACCTGCGTCAGGGGACCTGCGTCAGGAGTCACATTATATGACACCTGCGTCAGCAGACCTACTTCAGGAGACGCACTTTATTAGATCTATATCAGGAGACCTGTGTCAGGGGAGCTGCTTTACGATTGCTGTGAAAGGAAATCTGTATCAGTGGATTCCACATTAGGAAACATGCATCAGTAGACCCGCATCAGGGGACCTGCGTCAGGAGGGCCACTATATGACACCTGCGTCAGGAGGCCCACCTTATAACATCTGCGTCAGGGGACCTACCTTAGGAGACGCACTTTAAGAAAACTCCTTCAGGAGAGCTTTATCAGGGGAGCTGCGTTAGGGGACCTGTGAAAGGAGACCTGCATCAGGAAACCTGCATCAGGAGACCTGCGTCCAGAGGTCCACTTTATGACACCTGTGTCTGGGAACCTACCTCAGAAGACGAACTTTATCAGATCTCCGTCAGGAGAGCTGTGTCAGGGGAGCTGCCTTAGGAGACCTGCCGAAGTGGGAACCACTTTAAGAAACCTGCAATAGGAGACCTGCAACAGGAGGCTCACTAAATGACACCTGTGCCAGGGGACCAACCTCAGAGGATGCAATTTAGGAGATCTCCGTATGGAGAGCTGTGTCAGGGAAACTGCCTTTGGACACCTGTGAAAGGAGAGCTGAGGCAGTGGAATCCACTTTGGGAAACCTTCATCAGGAGACCTGCTTCGGGGGACCTGCGTCAGGAGGTCCACTTTATGACACCTGTGTCAGGGGACTTACCTCAGGAGACCCACGTTTGGAGATCCGCGTTGGAAGACATGTGGCAGGGCAGCTGACTTAGTCGACCTGTGAAAGGAGACCAGCGTCACTGGAATACACTTTATTAAACCTGAATCATGAGACCTGCGTCAGGGGACCTGCGTCAGGAGGACCACTTTATGACACCTGCGTCAGAGGACCTACCTCAGGAGATTTACTTTAGGAGATCTGCGTCAGGAGACCTGTGTCAGGGGAGCTGCCTGAGGAGACCTGTGAAAGGAGACCTGCCTCAGTGGAATTCACTTGAGGAAATCTGCATCAGGAGACCTGCATCAGGGGATCTGCATCAGGCGACCTGCATCAGGGGACCTGAGTCAGGAGGCCCACTATATGACACCTGCGTCAGGAGGCCCACCTTATAACATCTGCGTCAGGGGACCTACCTTAGGAGACGCACTTTAAGAGAACTCCTTCACGTGAGCTTTGTCAGGGGAGCTGCGTTAGGAGGCCTGTGAAAGGAGACCTGCGTCAGTCGAATCCACTTTAGGAGACCTGCGTCAGCGGACCAGCGTCCCGAGGCCCACTTTACGACACCTTTGTCTGGGAACCTACCTCAGAAGACGAACTTTATCAGATCTCCGTCAAGAGAGCTGTGTCAGGAGAGCTGCCTTAGGAGACCTATGAAAGGAGACCTTCCGTAGTGGAAACCACTTTAGGAAACCTGAATCATGAGACCTGCGTCAAGGGACCTGCGTCAGGGGACCTGCGTCAGGAGGCCCACTTTATGACACCTGCTACAGGAGGCCCACCTTATAACATCTGCGTCAGGGGACCTACCTTAGGAGATGCACTTTAAGAGAACTCCTTCAGGAGAGCTTTGTCAGGAGAGCTGCGTTAGGAAGCCTGTGAAAGGAGACCTGCGTCAGTCGAATCCACTTTAGGAAACCTGCATCAGGAGACCTGCGTCAGCGGACCTGCGTCCCGAGGCCCACTTTATGACACCTGTGTTTGGGAACCTACCTCAGAAGACGAACTTTATCCGATCTCCGTCAGGAGAGCTGTGTCAGGAGACCTGCCTTAGGAGACCTGTGAAAGGAGACCTGCGTCAGTCGAATCCACTTTAGGAAACCTGCATCTGGAGACCAGCGTCAGCGGACCTGCGTCCCGAGGCCCACTTTCTGACACCTGTGTCTAGGAACCTACCTCAGAAGATGGACTTTATCAGATCTCCGTCAGGAGAGCTGTGTCAGGAGAGCTGCCTTAAGAGACCTATGAAAGGAGACCTGCCGAAGTGGAAACCACTTTAGGAAACCTACAATAGGAGACCTGCTTCAGATGACCTGCGTCAGGAGGCACACTATATGACACCTGCGTCAGGGGACCTACTTCAGGAGAAGAACTATAGTAGATCTATATCAGGAGACCTGTGTCAGGAAATCTGCTTTAGGATTGATATGAAAGGAGATCTCCATCAGTGGAATCCACTTTAGGAAATCTGCATCAGGAGACCTGCGTCAGGGGACCTGCGTCAGGAGGCCCAATTTATGACACCTGCGTCAGGGGACCTACTTCAGGAGATGCACTTTAATAGATCTATATCAGGAGACCTGTGTCAGGGGAGATGCTTTAGGATTGTTGTAAAAGGAGATCTGCATCAGTGAAATCCACTTTAGGAAATCTGCATCAGGAGACCTGCGTCAGGGGACCTGCGTCAGGAGGCCCACTTTATGACACCTGCGTCAGGGGACCTACTTCAGGAGACGCACTTTAATAGATCTATATCAGGAGACCTGTGTCAGGGATGCTGCTTTAGGATTGCTGTGAAAGGGGATCTGTATCATTGGAATCCACATTAGGAAAACTGCATCAGGACACCTGCTACAGGGGACCTGCGTCAGGAGGACCACTTTATGACACCTGCGTCAGGGGACCTACTTCAGGAGACGAACTATAGTAGATCTATATCAGGAGACCTGTGTCATGGAAGCTGCTTTAGGACTGCTGTGAAAGGAGATCTCCATCAGGGAATCCACATTAGGAAAGATGCATCAGTAGACCTCTGACAGGGGACCTGCGTCAGGAGGCCCACTTTATGACACCTGCGTCAGAGGACCTACCTCAGGAGATTTACTTTAGGAGATCTGCGTCAGGAGACCTGTGTCAGGGTAGCTGCCTGAGGAGACCTGTGAAAGGAGATCTGCATCAGTGGAATCCACATTAGGAAAACTTCATCAGGAGACCTGCTTCAGGGGACCTGCGTCAGGAGGACCACTTTATGACACCTGCGTCAGGGGACCTATTTCAGGAGACGAACTATAGTAGATTTATATCAGGAGACCTGTGTCAGGAAAGCTCCTTTAGGATTGCTGTGAAAGGAGATCTCCATCAGTGGAATCCACATTAGGAATTATGCATCAGTAGACCTGCTTCAGGGGACTAGCGTCAGGAGGCCCACTTTATGACACCTGCGTCAGAGGACTTACCTCAGGAGACCCACGTTTAGAGATCTGCGTTGGAAGACATGTGGCAGGGGAGCTGACTTAGTCGACCTGTGAAAGGAGACCAGCGTCACTGGAATTCACTTTAGTAAACCTGAATCATGAGACCTGCGTCAGGGGACCTGCGTCAGGAGGACCACTTTATGACACCTGCGTCAGAGGACCTACCTCAGGATATTTACTTTAGGAGATCTGCGTCAGGAGACCTGTGTCAGGGGAGCTGCCTGAGGAGACCTGTGAAAGGAGACCTCCCTCAGTGGAATTCACTTTAGGAAATCTGCATCAGGAGACCTGCATCAGGGGATCTGCATCAGGAGACCTGCATCAGGGGACTTGCATCAGGGGACCTGCGTCAGGAGGCCCACTATATGACACCTGCGTCAGGAGGCCCACCTTATAACATCTGCGTCAGGGGACCTACTTTAGGAGACGCACTTTAAGAGAACTCCTTCAGGTGAGCTTTGTCAGGGGAGTTGCGTTAGGAGACCTGTGAAAGGAGACCTGCGTCAGTCGAATCCACTTTAGGAGACCTGCGTCAGCGGACCTGCGTCCCGAGGCCCACTTTATGACACCTGTGTCTGGGAACCTACCTCAGAAGACGAACTTTATCAGATCTCCGTCAGGAGAGCTGTGTCAGGAAAACTGCTTTAGGATGGCTGTGAAAGGAGATCTACATAAGTGGAATCCACATTAGGAAACATGCATCAGGAGTTCTGCGTCAGGGGACCTGCGTCCGGAGGCCCACTTTATCACACCTGTGTCTGGGAACCTACCTCAGAAGACAAACTTTATCAGATCTCTGTCAGGAGAGCTGTGTTAGGGAAGCTGCCTTAGGAGACCTATGAAAGGAGACCTTCCGAAGTGGAAACCACTTTAGGAAACCTGCAATAGGAGACCTGCTTCAGGGAACCTGCGTCAGGAGGGACACTTTATGACACCTGCGTCAGGGGACCTACTTCAGGAGACGCAATTTAGTAGATCTATATCAGGAGACTTGTGTCAGGGGAGCTGCCTTAGGAGACCTGTGAAAGGACACCTGCCTCGGTGGAATCCATTTAATAAACCTGCATCAGGAGACCTGCGTCAGGGGACCTACTTCAGGAGACGAACTATAGTAGATCTATATCAGGAGACCTGTGTCAGGAAAACTGCTTTAGGATTGCTGTGAAATGAGATCTCCATCAGTGGAATCCACATTAGGAAACATGCATCAGTAGACCTGAATAAGGAGGCCTACCTACTTTCACCTGCGTCAGGGGACCTACCTCATGAGATTCATTTTAGGAGATCTGCGTCAGGAGACCTGTGAAAGGAGACCTGCGTCAGTCGAATCCAATTTAGGAAACCTGCATCAAGAGACCTGCGTCAGGGGACCCGCGTCAGGAGGCCCACTTTATGACAATTGTGTCAGGAGGCCCACATATTAACACCTGCATCAGAGGACCTATCTCAGGAAATGCACTATAGGATACTTGCATCAGGAGACCTGTGTCAGGGGAGCTGCGCCAGGAGGCCCACTTTATCAAACTTGCCACAGTGGAATCCACATTAGGAAACCTGCATCAGGGGACGTACTTGAGGAGACGCACTTTAGGAGATGTATATCAGGAGACCTGCGTAAGGGGAGCTGCTTTAGGTGTTCTGTGAAAGGAGATCTGCATCAGCGGAATAAACATTAGGAAACATGTATCAGTAGACCTGTCTCAGGAGACCTGCGTCAGGAGGCACACCTTATAAAACCTGCGTACGGGGACCTACCTTAGGAGATCTACTTTAGGAGAACTCTGTCTGGAGAGCTGTGTTAGGGCAATTGACTTAACAAACCTGTGAAAGGAGACTTGTGTCAGTGGAATCCACTTTAGGAAACCTGCATCAGGAGGCCTGCATCAGGGGACCTGCGTCGGGAGGCCCACTATATGACACCTGCGTCAGCGGACCTATCTCAGGAAATGCACTTTAGGATACTTGCATCAGCAGACCTGTGTCAGGGGAGCTGCTTTAGGATTGCTGTGGAAGGAGATCTGTATCAGTGGAATCCACATTAGGAAACATGCATTCATCAGACCTGCATCAAGGGACCTGCGTCAGGAGGCCCACTATATGACACCTACGTCAGGGGACCTACTTCAAGAGATGCAAGTTAGTAGATCTATATCAGGAGACCTGTGTCAGGGGAGCTGCCTGAGGAGACCTGTGAAAGGACACCTGCCTCAGTGGAATCCACTTTAGGAAATCTGCATCAGGAGACCTGCGTCAGGGGACCTGCGTCGGGAGGCACACTATATGACACCTGCGTCAGCGGACCGACTTCAGGAGACGCACTTTAGTAGAGCTATAACAGGAGACCTGTGTCAGGGGAGCTGCTTTAAGATTGCTGTGAAAGGAGATCTGTATCAGTGGAATCCACATTAGGAAACATGCATCAGTAGACCTGCATCAAGGGACCTGCGTCAGGAGGCCCACTATATGACACCTGCGTCAGGGGACCTACCTCAGGAGACTTACTTTAGGAGATCTGCGTCAGGAGACAGGTGTCAGGGGAACTGCCTTAGGAGACCTCTGAAAGGAGATCTGCATCAGTGGAATCCACTTTAGGAAACCTGCATCAGGAGACCTGCTTTAGGGGACTAGCGTCAGGAGGCCCACTTTATGACACCTGCATCAGGCGACCTATCTTAGGAAACGCACTTTAAGAGATCTCCTTCAGGAGACCTGTGTCAGGGGAGCTGCTTAAGGAGTTCTATGAAAGGAGATCTGCATCAGCGGAATAAACATTAGGAAACATGCTTCAGTAGACCTGTCTCAGGAGGCCCACTTTATGACACCTGCGTCAGGAGGCACACCTTATAAAACCTGCGTACGGGTACCTACCTTAGGAGATCTACTTTAGGAGAACTCTGTCTGGAGAGCTGAGTTAGGGCAATTGACTTCATAAACCTGTGAAAGGAGACCTGTGTCAGTGGAATCCACTTTAGGAAACCTGCATCAGGAGGCCTGCTTTAGGGGACCCTTGCCTTAAGGCCCACTTTTTGACACCTGCGTCAGGGGACCTACTTCAGGAGATGCACTTTAGGGATCTATATATGGAGACCTGTGTCAGGGGAGCTGCTTTAGGGGACCTGCGTCATGAGGCCCACTTTATGACACCTGCGAGAGGGGACCTACCTTAGGAGACGCATTTTAGGAGATCTGCATTAGGAGACCTGTGTCAGGGGAGCTGCGTCAGGGGTACCACTTTATGACATCTGATTCAGTGGAATATAGGTTAGGAAACCTGCATCAGGAGGCCTGCATCAGGGGACCTGCGTCAGGAGGACCACTTTATGACACCTGTGTCAGGGGACCTACTTCAGGAGACGAACTTTATCAGATCTCCATCAGGAGAGCTGTGTCAGGAGAGCTGCCTTAGGAGACCTATGAAAGGAGACCTGCCGAAGTGGAAACCACTTTAGGAAATCTGCCTCAGGAGACCTGCGTCAGGGGACCTACGTCAGGAGACCCAATTTATGACACCTGCGTCAGGGGACCTACTTCAGGAGACGCACTTTAATAGAGCTATATCAGGAGACCTGTGTCAGGGGAGCTGCTTTAGGATTGCTGTGAAAGGAGATCTGCATCAGTGGAATCCACATTAGGAAACCTGCATCAGGAGACCTGCTCCAGGGGACCTGCGTCAGGAGGACCACTTTATGACACCTGCGTCAGGGGACTTACTTCAGGAGACGCAATTTAGTAGATCTATATCAGGAGACCTGTGTCAGGGGAGCTGCCTGAGGAGACCTGTGAAAGGAGACCTGCGTCAGTGGAATCCACTTTAGGAAATCTGCAGCAGGAGACCTGCGTCAGGGGACCTGCGTCAGGAGTCACATTATATGACACCTGCGTCAGCAGACCTACTTCAGGAGACGCACTTCATTAGATCTATATCAGGAGACCTGTGTCAGGGGAGCTGCTTTACGATTGCTGTGAAAGGAAATCTGTATCAGTGGATTCCACATTAGGAAACATGCATCAGTAGACCCGCATCAGGGGACCTGCGTCAGGAGGGCCACTATATGACACCTGCGTCAGGAGGCCCACCTTATAACATCTGCGTCAGGGGACCTACCTTAGGAGACGCACTTTAAGAAAACTCCTTCAGGAGAGCTTTATCAGGGGAGCTGCGTTAGGGGACCTGTGAAAGGAGACCTGCATCAGGAAACCTGCATCAGGAGACCTGCGTCCAGAGGTCCACTTTATGACACCTGTGTCTGGGAACCTACCTCAGAAGACGAACTTTATCAGATCTCCGTCAGGAGAGCTGTGTCAGGGGAGCTGCCTTAGGAGACCTGCCGAAGTGGGAACCACTTTAAGAAACCTGCAATAGGAGACCTGCAACAGGAGGCTCACTAAATGACACCTGTGCCAGGGGACCAACCTCAGAGGATGCAATTTAGGAGATCTCCGTATGGAGAGCTGTGTCAGGGAAACTGCCTTTGGACACCTGTGAAAGGAGAGCTGAGGCAGTGGAATCCACTTTGGGAAACCTTCATCAGGAGACCTGCTTCGGGGGACCTGCGTCAGGAGGTCCACTTTATGACACCTGTGTCAGGGGACTTACCTCAGGAGACCCACGTTTGGAGATCCGCGTTGGAAGACATGTGGCAGGGCAGCTGACTTAGTCGACCTGTGAAAGGAGACCAGCGTCACTGGAATACACTTTATTAAACCTGAATCATGAGACCTGCGTCAGGGGACCTGCGTCAGGAGGACCACTTTATGACACCTGCGTCAGAGGACCTACCTCAGGAGATTTACTTTAGGAGATCTGCGTCAGGAGACCTGTGTCAGGGGAGCTGCCTGAGGAGACCTGTGAAAGGAGACCTGCCTCAGTGGAATTCACTTGAGGAAATCTGCATCAGGAGACCTGCATCAGGGGATCTGCATCAGGCGACCTGCATCAGGGGACCTGAGTCAGGAGGCCCACTATATGACACCTGCGTCAGGAGGCCCACCTTATAACATCTGCGTCAGGGGACCTACCTTAGGAGACGCACTTTAAGAGAACTCCTTCACGTGAGCTTTGTCAGGGGAGCTGCGTTAGGAGGCCTGTGAAAGGAGACCTGCGTCAGTCGAATCCACTTTAGGAGACCTGCGTCAGCGGACCAGCGTCCCGAGGCCCACTTTACGACACCTGTGTCTGGGAACCTACCTCAGAAGACGAACTTTATCAGATCTCCGTCAAGAGAGCTGTGTCAGGAGAGCTGCCTTAGGAGACCTATGAAAGGAGACCTTCCGTAGTGGAAACCACTTTAGGAAACCTGAATCATGAGACCTGCGTCAAGGGACCTGCGTCAGGGGACCTGCATCAGGAGGCCCACTTTATGACACCTGCTACAGGAGGCCCACCTTATAACATCTGCGTCAGGGGACCTACCTTAGGAGATGCACTTTAAGAGAACTCCTTCAGGAGAGCTTTGTCAGGAGAGCTGCGTTAGGAAGCCTGTGAAAGGAGACCTGCGTCAGTCGAATCCACTTTAGGAAACCTGCATCAGGAGACCTGCGTCAGCGGACCTGCGTCCCGAGGCCCACTTTATGACACCTGTGTTTGGGAACCTACCTCAGAAGACGAACTTTATCCGATCTCCGTCAGGAGAGCTGTGTCAGGAGACCTGCCTTAGGAGACCTATGAAAGGAGACCTTCCGTAGTGGAAACCACTTTAGGAAACCTGCAATAGGAAACCTGCTTCAGGGGACCTGCGTCAGAAGGACCACTTTATGACACCTGCGTCAGGGGACCTACTTTAGGAGACGAACTATAGTAGATGTATATCAGGAGACCTGTGTCAGGGAAGCTGCTTTAGGATTGCTGTGAAAGGAGATTTCCATCAGTGGAATCCACATTAGGAAACATGCATCAGTAGATCTGTGTCAGGGGACCTGCGTCAGGAGGCCCACTTTATGACACCTGCGTCAGAGGACCTACTTCAGGAGATTTACTTTAGGAAATCTGCTTCAGGAGACCTGCATCAGCGGACCTGCGTCAGGAGGCCCACTATATGACACCTGCGTCAGCGGACCTACTTCAGGAGACGCACTTTAGTAGATCTAAATCAGGAGACCTGTGTCAGGGGAGCTGCTTTAGGATTGCTGTGAAAGGAGATCTGTATCAGAGGAATCCACATTAGGAAACATGCATCAGTAGACCTGCATCAGGGGACCTGCGTCATGAGGCCCACCTTATAACACCTGCGTCAGGGGACCTACCTTAGGAGATGCACTTTAAGAGAACTCCTTCAGGAGAGCTTTATCAGGGGAGCTGCGTGAGGAGACCTGTGAAAGGAGACCTGCGTCAGTTGAATCCACTTTAGGAAACCTGCATCAGGAGACCAGCATCAGGTGTTGGGGGGCGAGATGCTGTGAGTATCGCGAGAATCGACGAGACGTGTGTGGTGAGTTAACTTGGCGGCGCGAAAGTGGTTAAACAAACATTTCCACCTGCTTTTTTTTCTTTCCGCCATATAAGTAACAATTACAACAAAATTCATTAAACCTTTAAAAAGATTATTAAGTCCTTGACAGCCTGGAGGACCTGGAGAGCTTCATAGACGAGTGTTATAATACCTTCGTCATGGGGAAGACCAACACCGCCACTCCTTCCTCCAAACGCGGCCGTCCTGAAGACTCTCCCGGGGCCGCCTCTTCTCTAGGCAGCGGCGTCAGTGAAATCCTGGAATCGATTGATAAAAAACTCTCCAGCCTTGATTGCCGTCTAAACTTGCTGGAGATCCTCCATAAAGAATTCCAAGGCCTGCGAGAGTCCCTGGAGTTCAGCCAGCAGCAGGTACAGGAGCTCGCAGCGGAGAACCAGGCCCTCAGAGAGACCGTCCAGACTCTGAGCAGCGACACCGCTCGTCTCTCTGAGGAGAACCGCACCATCAAAGAAACCCTCCTGGACCTTCAGGCGAGGAGCATGAGGGACAACCTGGTCATCTCTGGGATTCCAGAGGAGGCGGGAGAAGACCCGGAGGCCACGGTGAAGTCCTTCATGGAGGTCCACCTGAAGCTCCCCAAGGAGGAAGTCCAGCAGATCTCCTTCCACAGAGTTCACCGACTCGGAGGAAGGAGGTCTGACAACCAGCGTCCGAGACCCATAGTGGCTAAATTCGAGCACCACAAACAGAAGGAGCTGGTGAGGAGCCGCGGCCGGGAGCTGAAGGGAACGCACTTCAGCGTCAATGATCAGTTCCCGGCGGAGATCCTCCGGCGCAGGAAGATCCTTTTCCCGCTGAGGAGGAAGCACCTCACCGCCGGGTCTCGAGCTGTTGTTTCGGTAGACAGACTCTACGTGGATGGACGGCTCTTTCGGGACCCCGAGATCACCCCGTGGCTGCGCTGAAGACCCGCAGCTGCTGCGATCAGAACTTCCAGAATGCGCTGATGAAACCAGCTAATCTGATTTAAATTAATGGAAAATCAGCTCATCAATCATCCACACCTCCATCTCGTCAAAGCAGTTTATTTCCCTCCCCTCTCATGTATACGTTGTTTTGTTGTGTTTGTTTTTTCTTGTTTTTCTTTTCTTTTTTTCTCTTTTTATTCCCCACCTCTTCCCCCCTCCTCCTCATATTTAAAAGAACTAAAGGCAACACACCCCCGGTAAGTAACCAGTAACGAGTGTGTGCGGGATCGCGTGTACGTGCGCACGTACACGCGATCCCGCACACACTCGCCGACATACCGCAAACACCTCACATAGGCTCATATAGGACACATACAACAAGTAACTCACACAGCCAGTAAACGTTCATGCGCACAAACACACAGCGCTTCTCTGCGCACTGGTCAGCGGGCACGCGCACAGGAATCACAGACGCATGCGTATTACTTAGTATAACACTCAGTCAGTGTAGTCATGTCCAGTCTGAACATCTTTAGCTGGAATGTGCGTGGACTTGGCTCTGGGCCAAAGAGGCTGAAAGTTTTCAACCATCTGAATGATCTAAAAGCAGATCTAGTTTTACTGCAGGAGACCCACTTATCTAAATCAGCTGATCATCTCCTGTGCTGCTCACAATTCCCGTCCATCTACTCAGCTAGTTACAACTCCAAACAAAGAGGAGTTGCTATTTTAATTAATAAAAATATGATATTTACCCATAAGGACACAATTGTTGATTCAGAAGGCAGATTTGTAATTATTAACATATCTGTTCAGAATAAAGATTTCTGTATAGCCAGCATCTATGGTCCCAATGCTGATGAATCCTCCTTCTTTCACAGATTCTTCACTTCACTCTCGGTTCACGCTGACTCCACAATAATTATAGGAGGAGACCTCAACTTGGTCCTTGATGCTGAACTTGACAGACTGAGCACAGCAGGACACCAGTGCACATGGCGATCTGCAAGTATTTTGAAGCAGTACATGGATGAGTTGGGTCTCTGCGACACTTGGCGCTCATGTCACCCAGACGCTAAAGGTTTACCTTCTTTTCTCCAGTTCACCACTCACAGTCTCGCTTAGACTACTTATTAGTCAGTAATTCTCTTTTAAAAGATATCAAGGATTCCAACATTCATCCAATTATCATTAGTGATCATGCACCAGTTTCTGTAAATATTTCTAGAGATATACCCAAACCTTCAGGCTTAACCTGGAGGTTTAACACTTCTCTGTTAAAAGATCAAGAGTTCATTCAGTTCTTTAAAAAAGAGTGGGCAACCTTCTTGGAATTTAATGATACTCCTGATATTTCACCATGTGTTCTTTGGGAAACAGCAAAAGCAGTGATGAGAGGAAAAATAATCTCTTATTCAACAAATAAAAAACACAAAGAGAAAGCAGATCTATTAGAGATAGAAAATAAAATCAAAGATCTAGAGGCTGCTTATGTTGCTTCTGCACAAGAACACATTCTGGAAGATCTGAAAAATTTAAAGCTTCAGTTAAATGATATCATCAATAGGCAAACACAATTCCAAATACAAAAACTTCAACTCGTAAATTTTGAAAACTCAAACAAATCTGGTAAATTTTTAGCTAATCAGCTTAAAAGTAATAAAGAAAAAGCAACAATTACTTCATGACCCGGTTAAAATTAATAAAACATTTAAAGATTTTTATAAAAACTTGTACACATCACAGGTCAATCCATCAGAGCAAAGTATGAACTCATTTCTTAATAATGTAACTCTACCCAGATTAAATGAGGATCAAAGCTCAAACTTAGACTCTCCGCTCTCATTGGCTGAACTTCATGAAGCTCTGTTGCTGATGCCCAACAACAAAGCTCCAGGGCCTGATGGCTTTCCTGCTGAGTTTTATAAGGAATTCTGGGAACAGCTGGCACAAACTTTTTATAAAATGGTTACATTTATCAAGGAAAGCCAATCACTGCCACCACACATGAATTCAGCTAACATAATCCTCCTTCTTAAACCAGAAAAAGATCCCACAATTCCTTCAAGCTATCGCACCATTTCTCTAATTAACGCAGACGTAAAAATTATTTGCAAAGCACTCGCACAGAGAATAGAAAAAATCACTCCTCATATAATTCACCATGATCAAACTGGATTCATTAAAGGTAGACACTCAAGTGATAATGTCCGCAGACTTGTAAACATAATAGATTTTGCCACCATTAAAAACCAGGAAATGACCATACTCTCATTGGACGCTGAAAAAGCATTTGAAAGAGTTAACTGGAAGTTCCTCATTGCTGCCCTCCATAAGTTTGGGTTTGGTCTGGGAGCAGAAGACGAACTTCATCAGATCTCCGTCAGGAGAGCTGTGTCAGGGGAGCTGCCTTAGGAGACCTATGAAAGGAGACCTGCCGAAGTGGAAACCACTTTCGGAAACCTGCAATAGGAGACCTGCAACAGGAGGCTCACTAAATGACACCTGTGCCAGGGGACCAACCTCAGGGGATGCAATTTAAGAGATCTCCGTTTGGAGAGCTGTGTCAGGGGAACTGCCTTTGGACACCTGTGAAAGGAGAACTGAAGCAGTGGAATCCACTTTGGGAAACCTGCATCAGGAGACGTGCTTCGGGGGACCTGCGTCAGGAGGTCCACTTTATGACACCTGTGTCAGGGGACTTACCTCAGGAGACCCACGTTTGGAGATCCACGTCGGAAGACATGTGGCAGGGGAGCTGACTTAGTCGACCTGTGAAAGGAGACCAGCGTCAGTGGAATACACTTTAGTAAACCTGAATCATGAGACCTGCGTCGGGGACCTGCGTCAGGAGGCCCACTTTATGACACCTGCGTCAGGAGGCCCACCTTATAACATCTGCGTCAGGGGACCTACCTTAGGAGACGCACTTTTAGAGAACTCCTTCAGGAGAGCTTTGTCAGGGGAGCTGCGTTAGGAGACCTGTGAAAGGAGACCTGCATCAGTCGAATCCACTTTAGGAAACCTACAATAGGAGACCTACTTCAGGGGACCTGCGTCAGGAGGCACACTTTATGACACCTGCGTCAGGGGACCTACTTCAGGAGAAGAACTATAGTAGCTCTATATCAGGAGACCTGTGTCAAGAAATCTGCTTTAGGATTGCTGTGAAAGGAGATATCCATCAGTGGAATCCACATTAGGAAACATGCATCAGTAGACCTGCATCAGGGGACCTGTGTCAGGAGGCCCACTTTATGACACTTGCGTCAGAGGACCTACATCAGGAGATTTACTTTAGGAGATCTGCGTCAGGAGACATGTGTCAGGGGAATTGCCTTAGGAGACCTGTGAAAGGAGATCTGCATCAGTGGAATCCACTTTAGGAAACCTGCATCAGGAGACCTACGTCAGGAGACGCACTTTAATAGATCTATATCAGGAGACCTGTGTCAGGGGAGCTGCTTTAGGATTCTTGTGAAAGGAGATCTGCATCAGTGGAATCCACATTAGGAAACCTGCATCAGGAGACCTGCTTCAGGGGACCTGCGTCAGGAGGACCACTTTATGGCACCTGCGTCAGCGGACCTACTTCAAGAGATGAACTATAGTAGATCTATATCAGGAGACGTGTGTCAGGGAAGCTGCTTTAGGACTGCTATGAAAGGAGATCTCCATCAGTGGAATCCACTTTAGGAAATCTGCATCAGGAGACCTGCGTCAGGGGACCTGCGTCAGGAGGCCCACTTTATGACACCTGTGTCAGGGGACCTACTTCAGGAGCTGCAGTTTAGTAGATCTATATCAGGAGACCTGTGTCAGGGGAGCTGCTTTAGGATTGCTGTAAAAGGAGATCTGTATCAGTGGAATCCACATTAGGAAACATGCATCAGTAGACCTGCATCAAAGGACGTGCGTCAGAAGGCCCACTATATGAGACCTGCGTCAGGAGGCCAACCTTATAACATCTGCGTAAAGGGACCTACTTCAGGAGACGCACTTTAATAGATCTATATCAGGAGACCTGTGTCAGGGGAGCTGCTTTAGGATTCCTGTGAAAGGAGATCTGCATCAGTGGAATCCACATTAGGAAACCTGCATCAGGAGACCTGCTTCAGGGGACCTGCGTTAGGAGGACCACTTTATGACACCTGCTTCAGGGGACCTACTTCAGGAGACGAACTATTGTAGATCTATATCAGGAGACCTGTGTCAGGTAAGCTGCTTTAGGATTGCAGTCAAAGGAGATCTCCATCAGTGGAATCCACATTAGGAAACATGCATCAGTAGACCTGCGTCAGGGGACCTGCGTCAGGAGGCCCACTTTATGACACCTGCGTCAGGAGGCCCACCTTATAACATCTGCGTCAGGGGACCTAACTTAGGAGATGCACTTTAAGAAAACTCCTTCAGGAGAGCTTTGTCAGGGGAGCTGCGTTAGGAGACTTGCGTCAGTCGAATCCACATTAGGAAACATGCATCAAGAGACCTGCGTCCGGAGGTCCACTTTATGACACCTTTGTCTAGGAACCTACCTCAGAAGACGAACTTCATCAGATCTCCGTCAGGAGAGCTGTGTCAGGGGAGCTGCCTTAGGAGACCTATGAAAGAAGACCTGCCGAAGTGGAAACCACTTTATGACACCTGCGTCAGAGGACCTACTTCAGGAGATTTACTTTAATAGAGCTATATCAGGAGACCTGTGTCAGGGGAGCTGCTTTAGGATTGCTGTGAAAGGAGATCTGCATCAGTGGAATCCACATTAGGAAACATGCATCAGTAGACCTGCATCAGGGGACCTGCGTCAGGAGGCCCACTTTATGACACCTGCGTCAGAGGACCTACTTCAGGAGATTTACTTTAGGAGATCTGCGTCAGGAGACCTGTCTCAGGGGAGGTGCCTGAGGAGACCTGTGAAAGGAGACCTGCGTCAGTGGAATCCACTTTAAGAAATCTGCATCAGGGGACCTGCATCAGGGGACCTGCGTCAGGAGGCCCACCTTAGGAGACGCACTTTAAGAGAACTCCATCAGGAGAGCTTTATCAGGGGAGCTGCGTTAGGAGACCTGCGTCAGGGGACCTGCGTCCGGAGGTCCACTTTATGACACCTGTGTCTGGGAACCTACCTCAGAAGACGAACTTCATCAGATCTCTGTCAGGAGAGCTGTGTCAGGGGAGCTGCCTTAGGAGACCTATGAAAAGAGACCTGCCGAAGTGGAAACCACTTTAGGAAACCTGCAATAGGAGACCTGCAACAGGAGGCTCACTAAATGACACCTGTGCCAGGGGACCAACCTCAGGGGATGCAATTTAAGAGATCTCCGTATGGAGAGCTGTGTCAGGAGAACTGCCTTTGGACACCTGTGAAAGGAGAACTGAGGCAGTGGAATCCACTTTGGGAAACCTGCATCAGGAGACCTGCTTCGGGGGACCTGCGTCAGGAGGTCCACTTTATGACACCTGTGTCAGGGGACTTACCTCAGGAGCCCCACGTTTGGAGATCCACAAAAGAAGACATGTGGCAGGGGAGCTGACTTAGTCGACCTGTGAAAGGAGACCAGCGTCAGTGGAATACACTTTAGTAAACATGAATCATGAGACCTGCGTCGGGGGACCTGCGTCAGGAGGCCCACTTTATGACACCTGCGTCAGGAGGCCCACCTTATAACATCTGCGTCAGGGGACCTACCTTAGGAGACGCACTTTAAGAGAACTCCTTCAGGAGAGCTTTGTCAGGGGAGCTGCGTTTGGAGACCTGTGAAAGGAGACCTGCATCAGTCGAATCCACTTTAGGAAACCTGTATCAGGAGCCCAGCGTCAGCGGACCTGCGTCCCGAGGCCCACTTTATGACACCTGTGTCTGGGAACCTACCTCAGAAGACGAACTTTATCAGATCTCCATCAAGAGAGCTGTGTCAGGAGAGCTGCCTTGGGAGACCTATGAAAGGAGACCTGCCGAAGTGGAAACCACTTTAGGAAACCTACAATAGCAGACCTGCTTCAGGGGACCTGCGCCAGGAGGCACACTTTATGACACCTGCGTCAGGGGACCTACTTCAGGAGAAGAACTATAGTAGATCTATATCAGGAGTCCTGTGTCAAGAAATCTACTTTAGGATTGCTGTGAAAGGAGATCTCCACCAGTGGAATCCACATTAGGAAACATGCATCAGTAGACCTGCATCAGGGGACCTGCCTCAGGAGGCCCACTTTATGACACTTGCGTCAGAGGACCGACCTCAGAAGATTTACTTTAGGAGATCTGCGTCAGGAGACCTGTCTCAGGGGAGCTGCCTGAGGAGACCTGTGAAAGGAGACCTGCCTCAGTGGAATCCACTTTAGGAAATCTGCATCAGGAGACCTGCATCAGGGGACCTGCGTCAGGAGGCCCACCTTATAACACCTGCGTCAGGGGACCTACCTTAGGAGACGCACTTTAAGAGAACTCCGTAAGGAGAGCTTTATCAGGTGAGCTGCGTTAGGAGACCTGTGAAAGGAGACCTGCGTCAGTCGAATCCACTTTAGGAAACCTGCATCAGGAGACCTGCGTAAGGGGACCTGCGTCCGGAGGTCCACTTTATGACACCTGTGTCTGGGAACCTACCTCAGAAGACGAACTTCATCAGATCTCCGTCAGGAGAGCTGTATCAGGGGAGCTGCCTTAGGAGACCTATGAAAGGAGACCTGCCGAAGTGGAAACCACTTTAGGAAACCTGCAATAGGAGACCTGCAACAGGAGGCTCACTAAACGACACCTGTGCCAGGGGACCAACCTCAGGGGATGCAATTTAAGAGATCTCCGTATGGAGAGCTGTGTCAGGGGAACTGCCTTTGGACACCTGTGAAAGGAGAACTGAGGCAGTGGAATCCACTTTGGGAAACCTGCATCAGGAGACCTGCTTCGGAGGACCTGCGTCAGGAGGTCCACTTTATGACACCTGTGTCAGGGGACGTACCTCAGGAGCCCCACGTTTGGAGATCCACGTCGGAAGACATGTGGCAGGGGAGCTGACTTAGTCGACCTGTGAAAGGAGACCAGCGTCAGTGGAATACACTTTAGTAAACCTGAATCATGAGACCTGCGTCGGGGGACCTGCGTCAGGAGGCCCACTTTATGACACCTGCGTCAGGAGGCCCACCTTATAACATCTGCGTCAGGGGACCTACCTTAGGAGACGCACTTTAAGAGAACTCCTTCAGGAGAGCTTTGTCAGGGGAGCTGCGTTAGGAGACCTGTGAAAGGAGACCTGCGTCAGTCAAATCCACTTTAGGAAACCTGCATCAGGAGGCCTGCTTTAGGGGACCTTCGTCACAAGGCCCACTTTATGACACCTGTGTCAGGGGACCTACTTCAGGAGACGCACTTTAGGAGATCTATATATGGGGACCTGTGTCAGGGGAGCTGCTTTAGGAGTCCTGTGAAAGGAGATCTGCATCAGTGGAATCCACATTAGGAAACCTGCATCAGGAGACCTGCGTCAGGGGACCTGCGTCATGAGGCCCACTTTATGACACCTGCGACAGGGGACCTACCTCAGGAGACGCATTTTAGGAGATCTGCATCAGGAGACCTGTGTCAGGGGAGCTGCGTCAGGGGTACCACTTTATGACACCTGATTCAGTGGAATATAGGTTAGGAAACCTGCATCAGGAGGCCTGCATCAGGGGACCTGCGTCAGGAGGACCACTTTATGACACCTGCATCAGGGGACCTACTTCAGGAGACGAACTTTATCAGATCTCCTTCAGGAGAGTTGTGTCAGGAGAGCTGCCTTAGGAGACCTATGAAAGGAGACCTGCCGAAGTGGAAACCACTTTAAGAAACCTACAATAGGAGACCTGCTTCAGGGGACCTGTGTCAGGAGAAACACTTTATGACACCTGCGTCAGGGGACCTACTTCAGGAGAAGAACTATAATAGATGTATATCAGGAGACCTGTGTCAGGAAGGCTGCTTTAGGATTGCTGTGAAAGGAGATCTCCATCAGTGGAATCCACATTAAGAAACATGCATCAGTAGACCTGCATCAGGGGACCTGCGTCAGGAGGCCAGCCTTATGACACCTGCGCCGGAGGACCTACCTCAGGAGATTTACTTTAGGAGATCTGCATCAGGAGACATGTGTCAGGGGAACTGCCTTGGGAGACCTGTGAAAAGAGATCTGCATCAGTGGAATCCACTTTAGGAAACCCGCATCAGGAGACCTGCTTCAGGGTACTAGCGTCAGGAGGCCCACTTTATGACACCTGCGTCAGGGGACCTATCTTAGGAGACGCACTTTAAGAGAACTCCTTCAGGAGAGCTTTGTCAGGAGAGCTGTGTTAGGACACCTGTGAAAGGAGACCTGCGTCAGTCGAATCCACTTTAGGAAACCTACAATAGGAGACCTGCTTCAGATGACCTGCGTCAGGAGGCACACTTTATGACACCTGCATCAGGGGAACTACTTCAGGAGAAGAACTATAGTAGATCTATATCAAGAGACCAGTGTCAGGAAATCTGCTTTAGGATTGCTGTGAAAGGAGATCTCCATCAGTGGAATCCACATTAGGAAACATGCATCAGTAGACCTGCATCAGGGGACCTGCGTCCGGAGGCCCACTTTCTGACACCTGCGTCAGGGGACCTACTTCAGGAGACGCACTTTAATAGATCTATATCAGGTGACCTGTGTCAGGGATGCTGCTTTAGGATTACTGTGAAAGGGGATGTGTATCAGTGGAATCCACATTAGGAAACCTGCATCAGTAGACCTGCGTCAGGGCACCTACTTCAGGAGACGAACTATAGTAGATCTATATCAGGAGACGTGTGTCAGGGAAGCTGCTTTAGGACTGCTGTGAAAGGAGATCTCCATCAGTGGAATCCACTTTAGGAAATCTGCATCAGGAGACCTGCGTCAGGGGACCTGCGTCAGGAGGCCCACTTTATGACACCTGCGTCAGGGGACCTATCTTAGGAGAAGCACTTTAAGGGATCTCCTTCAGGAGAGCTTTTGCAGGGGAGCTGCGTTTGGAGACCTCTGAAAGGAGACCTGCGTCAGTGGAATCCACTTTAGGAAACATGCATCCATAGACCTGCATCAGGGGACCTGCGTCAGGAGGCCCACTTTATGACACCTGCGTCAGAGGACCTACCTCAAGAGATTTACTTTAGTAGATCTGCGTCAGGAAACATGTGTCAGGGGAACTGCCTTAGGAGACCTGTGAAAGGAGATCTGCATCAGTGGAATCCACTTTAGGAAACCTGCATTAGGAGACCTGCGTCAGGGGACCTGCGTCAGGAGGCCCACTTTATGTCACCTGCGTCAGGAGGCCCACCTTACAACACCTGCTTCAGGGGACCTACCTTAGGAGACGTACTTTAGGATATCTCCGTCAGGAGAGCTGTGTTAGGGGAACTGCCTTAGGAGACCTGTGAAAGGGGACCTGCGTCAGAACAATCCACATTAGGAAACCTGCATCAAGAGATCTGTGTCAGGAGACCTGCGTCAGGAGGCCCACTTTATGACACATGTTTCAGGGGACCTATCTCAGAAGACAAACTTTAGGAGATCTGCATCAGGACATATGTGTCAGGAGAGCTGCCTCAGGAGACCTGTGAAAAGAGACCTGCCTCAGTGGAATCCACTTTAGGAAACCTGCGTCAGGGGACCTGCGTCAGGAGGCCCACCTTACAACACCTGCTTCAGGGGACCTACCTTAGGAGACGTACTTTAGGATATCTCCGTCAGGAGAGCTGTGTTAGGGGAACTGCCTTAGGAGACCTGTGAAAGGGGACCTGCGTCAGAACAATCCACATTAGGAAACCTGCATCAAGAGATCTGTGTCAGGATACCTGCGTCAAGAGGGCCCACTTTATGACACATGTTTCAGGGGACCTACCTCAGAAGACAAACTTTAGGAGATCTGCATCAGGACACATGTGTCAGGAGAGCTGCCTCAGGAGACCTGTGAAAAGAGACCTGCCTCAGTGGAATCCACTTTAGGAAACCTGCATCAGGAGACCTGCGTCAGGGGACCTGCGTCAGGAGGCCAAATTTATTACAATTGTGTCAGGAGTCCCACATAATAACACCTGAGTCAGAGGACCTATCTCAGGAGATGCACTTTAGGATACTTGCATCAGGAGTCCTGTGTCAGGGGAGCTACGCCAGGAGGCCCACTTTATGAAACTTGCCACAGTGGAATCCACATTAGGAAACCTGCATCAGGGGATGTACTTGAGGAGACGCACTTTAGGAGATGTATATCAGGAGACCTGTGTAAGGGGAGCTGCTTTAGGTGTTCTGTGAAAGGAGATCTGCATCAGTGGAATCCACATTAGAAAAATGCATCACTAGGCCTGCGTCAGGGGACCTGCGCCGGGGGACCTGCGTCAGGACGCCCACTATATGACACCTGCATCAGGAGGCTCACCTTATAACACCTGCGTCAGGGGACCTACCTTAGGAGACGCACTTTAAGTGAACTCCTTCAGGAGAGCTTTATCAGGGGAGCTGCGTTAGGAGACCTATGAAAGGAGACCTGCATCAATGGAATCCACTTCATGAAATTTGCATCAGGAGAGTTGCGTCAGTAGGCCCACCTTAAAACAGTTGCATCAGAGGACCGACCTCAGGAGACGCAGATTAGGAGATCTGCATCTTGAGACCTGTGTCAGGGCAGCTGCATCAGGAGGCCCACTTTAAAACACCTGCGTTAGACAAATCCACTGTAGGAAACCTGCATCAGGAGGTCTGCGTCAGGGGACCTGCGTCAGGAGGCCCAACTTATATCACCTGTGACAGAAGATCCACTTTATGACACCTGCGTCAGGAGGCCCACCTTATAACATCTGCGTCAGGGGACCTACTTCAGGAGACGCACTTTAATAGATCTATATCAGGAGACCTGTTTCAGGGGAGCTGCTTTAGGATTCCTGTAAAAAGACATCTGCATCAGTGGATTCCACATTAGGAAACCTGCATCAGGAGACCTGCTTCAGGGGACCTGCGTCAGGAGGCCCACTTTATGACACCTGCGTCAGGGGACCTACTTCAGGAGACGAACTATAGTAGATCTATATCAGGAGACGTGTGTCAGGGAAGCTGCTTTAGGACTGCTGTGAAAGGAGATCTCCATCAATCGAATCCACTTTAGGATATCTGCATCAGGAGACGTGCGTCAGGGGACCTGCGTCAGGAGGCCCACTTTATGACACCTGCGTCAGGGGACCTACTTCAGGTGACGCAGTTTAGTAGATCTATATCAGCAGACCTGTGTCAGGGGAGCTGCTTTAGGATTGCTGTGAAAGGAGATCTGTATCAGTGGAATCCACATTAGGAAACATGCATCAGTAGACCTGCATCAAGGGACCTGCGTCAGGAGGACCACTTTGTGACACCTGCGTCAGCATAACCTACTTCAGGAGACGCAGTTTAGTAGATCTATATCAGGAGACCTGTGTCAGGGGAGCTGCCTGAGGAGACCTGTGAAAGTGGACCTGCCTCAGTGGAATCCACTTTAGGAAATCTGCATCAGGAGACCTGCGTCAGGGGACCTGCGTCGGGAGGCCCACTATATGACACCTGCGTCAGGGGACCTACTTCAGGAGACGCAGTTTAGCAGATCTATATCAGGAGATCTGTATCAGGGAAGCTGCTTTAGGAGTCCTCTAGAAGAAGATCTGCATCAGTGGAATCCACATTAGGAAACATGCATCAGTAGACCTGCGTCAGGGGACCTGCGTCAGGGGACCCACCTTATAACATCTTCGTCAGGGGACCTTCCTTAGGAGACGCACTTTAAGAGAACTCCTTCTAGAGAGCTTTGTCAGGGGAGCTGCGTTAGGAGACCTGCGTCAGTCGAATCCACTTTAGGAAACCTGCATCAGGAGACCTGCGTCAGTGGACCTGCGTCCCGAGGCCCACTTTATGACACCTGTGTCTGGGAACCTACCTCAGAAGACGAACTTTATCAGATCTTCGTCAGGAGAGCTGTGTCAGGAGCGCTGCTTAGGAGACCTTTGAAAGGAGACCTGCCGAAGTGGAAACGACTTTAGGAAACCTGCAATAGGAGACTTGCTTCAGGGGACCTGCGTCAGGAGGCACCTTTTATAGCACCTGCGTCAGGGGACCTACTTCAGGAGACGAACTATAGTAGATCTATATCAGGAGACCTGTGTCCGGAAAACTGCTTTAGGATTGCTGTGAATCTGCATCAGTGGAATCCACATTAGGAAACCTGCATCAGGAGACCTGCTCCAGGGGACCTGCGTCAGGAGGACCACTTTATGACACCTGCGTCAGAGGACCTAACTCAGGAGATTTACTTTAGGAGACCTGCGTCAGGAGACCTGTGTCAGGGGAGCTGCCTGAGGAGACCTGTGAAAGGAGACCTGCCTCAGTGGAATACACTTTAGGAAACCTGTATCAGGAGACCTGCTCCAGGGGACCTGCGTCAGGAGGCCCACTATATGACACCTGCGTCAGCGGACCTACTTCAGGAGACGCACTTTATTAGATCTATATCAGGAGACCTGTGTCAGGGGAGCTGCTTTAGGATTGCTGTGAAAGGAGATCTGTATCAGTGGAATCCACATTAGGAAACATGCATCAGTAGGCCTGCATCAGGGGACCTGCGTCAGGAGGCCCACTACATGACACCTGCGTCAGGAGGCCCACCCTATAACATCTGCGTCAGGGGATCTACCTTAGGAGACGCACTTTCACAGAACTCCTTCAGGAGAGCTTTATCAGGGGAGCTGCGTTAGGAGACCTGTGAAAGGAGACCTGCGTCAGTCGAATCCAGTTTAGGAAACCTGCATCAGGAGACCTGCGTCAGGGGACCTGCGTGCGGAGGCCCACTTTATGACACCTGTTTCTGGGAACCTACCTCAGAAGACGAACTTTATCAGATCTCCGTAAGGAGAGCTTTGTCAGGGGAGCTGCCTTAGGAGACCTATGAAAGGAGACCTGCAGAAGTGGAAACCACTTTAGGAAACCTGCAATAGGAGGCCCACTAAATGACACCTGTGCCAGGGGACCAACCTCAGGGGATGCAATTTAAGAGATCTCCGTATGGAGAGCTGTGTCAGGGGAACTGCCTTTGGACACCTGTGAAAGGAGAACTGATGCAGTGGAATCCACTTTGGGAAACCTGCATCAGGAGACCTGCTTCAGGGGACCTGCGTCAGGAGGTCCACTTTATGACACCTGTGTCAGGGGACTTACCTCAGGTGACCCACGTTTGGAGATCCGCGTCGGAAGACATGTGGCAGGGGAGCTGCCTTAGTCGACCTGTGAAAGGAGACCAGCGTCAGTGGAATACACTTTAGTAAACCTGAATCAGGACACCTGCGTCAGGGGACCTGCGTCAGGAGGCCCACTTTAAGACACCTGCGTCAGGAGGCCCACATTATAACACCTGCGTCAGGGGACTTACCTCAGGAGATTCACTTTAGGAGATCTGCATCAGGAGACCTGTGTCAAGGGAGCGGCATCAAGAGTCCTACTTTATGACACCTGCATCAGTGGAATCCACTTTTGGATACCTGCATCAGGAGGCCTGTGTCAGGGGACCTGCGTCAGTCGGATCCACTTTAGGAAACCTGCATTAGGGGATCGGCGTCAGGGGGCCGGCGTCAGGAGATCTGTGTCAGGAGGCCCACATTATAACACCTGCGTCAGGGGACCTACCTCAGGAGACTAACTTCAGGAGATCTGCGTCAGGAGACATGTGTCCGGGGAGCTGCCTTAGGAGACCAGCCACAGGCGACCTGCCTCAGTGAGATCCACTTTAGGAAACCTGCATCAGGAGACCTGCGTCAGGAGGTACACTTTATTACAACTGCGTCAGGATGCCCACCTCCTAACCCCTGCGTCAGGGGACCTATTTTAGAAGACGCACTGTAGGGATCTGCATCAGGGGACCTGCGTCAGGAGGCCCACTCTATGACACCTGCGTCAGGGGACCTACTTCAGGAGACCTGTGTCAGGAGGCCCACCTTACAACATTTGCATCATGGGACCTACCTTAGGAGACACAATTTGGGAGATCTATATCAGAAAACCTGTGTCAGGGGAGCTGCTTTAGGAGACCTGTGAAAGGAGACCTGCGTCAATGTAATCAACTTTAGGAAACCTGTATCAGGAGACCAGCATCAGGAGGCCCACTTTATGACACCTGCGTCCGGAGGCCCACCTTATAACACGTGTTTCAGGGGACCTACCTCAGGAGATGCACTTTAGGAGATCTCTGTCAGGAGAGCTGTGTCAGGGGAACTGCCTTAGGAGACCTGTGAAAGGAGAACTGAGCCAGTGGAATCCACTTTGGGAAACCTGCATGAGGAGACCTGCTTCAGGGGACCTGCGTCAGGAGGTCCACTTTCACTGTAAAAAAAAATGTTGTTTTTACGGAATAATACCGGCAGCTGGGGTTACCAGAGATATTCAGTAAAAAGTACAATTTTACAGTAAATTACATTACAGAATAAAAATGTAAATCAATTTACAGTGATTGAAATCACAGTTGAATCACTTTAAAAACCTGTTAAGTCAACAAAATTTTGCAGTTTAAATATTGTAACTTCCTTGTAAATAAATTAACTTTTTTATGTAATTCTTACATCAGCTAGATGCTTAATGTATATAAATATTTTGTAAAAAAAATTGAAAATTATTGAAATAAAACGTGTATGACACTGTAAGAACCACAGGTAAAAGTCCTTTGTTTAGCAGACTTTTTTTGCAAATTGCACAGAAAGTCCTTTCTTATTGTATTGTCTTTTTGTGTATGTTCAACATAGGATTACTGTGAAAACTAAAACTTAAAACTGCAATTTAATCTACTTTATATGGTACTTTCTTCCTACCTTACCATTAATTCAAGTACCATACATGTGGATATTGTTTTCAAAAACTCAAAAATAAAAGTCAATTATTAGATTTCGCAGATAACAATAATCCAACAGTCCTTAAAACAACAAACAGAGAACAGAGTTTTGTTCAACATTTATTGAGAAACAGCTGAGCTGATGCATCTTAACAATACATCTTTTAATTGTCTTACAGAAAAATTTGTCACATCACCCAATTTGTTGAACATTTTAAGAACATTGTGAATAACAATAGAAAAAAAAAAATAGAAAATGTGCTATTTAAAATCACAATACAATAGGTATTCTCTAAGAACATTGTAACACTGTAGAATTTATGGGGTCAATCTTGAATATTTCTAAGGTAAATGACAAAACAGATTATAAAATCAAAAATAAATACATTTAATAAATTTTAAACTTGAAAGTACACATTGTAAACTTGAGGGAATTACTGAAACTATAAAAATAAACTGTAAATTTAAAAAAAAGTAGACTAGAAATAAATATCGAAAATGTAAAAGAAATAGATTTTAAAAGAGGCAAAAAAACTAAACACTTAATTTTTTTCACGTTTAAATTTTCCACATATTTTTCAAATTTCCAATATTTCTTTCAAGTTTAAAATGTGTACTTTTGAGTTTAAAGCTAGTTTTTTATATTTACAACATTATTTTTCAATAGTTCTTTAAGTTTAAAATGGTTTCTTTGGAGTTTAAAACTGTATTCAATTTTTTTTAAACAAAGTTATTTTTCAAAATTTCAATATTTCCTCCAAATTTTAAAATGTGTACTTTCGAGCTGAAAACTTTTTACACATTTTTTACTTTTTTTATGTACAATGACCAATTTAAAAAAAAAACTTCTCCAAATTTATAATCTGTTTTTTTATCACTTTAAGATGATTCAAATTTCACTCCATAACAACTCCTTAATGTACATGAACATTATAAATAACTTTAGAAAACCTCAGAAATCTTACAATTCCTTGGATAAACTTGAGGAACATTGTAAAGAAATACAGAAAAAGAAAGAAAACTTACAATTGTTCTCTCTCAAATGGTCAGTCAGTCAATAGTCCATAGAAGCTCACTGAATCCAGTCCACATTCAGGAATCACGCCACTCGTGATCAGAAAGCTCCTGGATGAGGTTAAGGACTCGAGGATTCACAGAGAGGCGTGAAGAATTTTTACTTTCCACTTTGGTTCCTTTTTCCAGATTGATTGAGAAAAAGCATCTATAACAAATGAAAAGCAAAATCACTTTTCTGATTTTATCTTAACATAGTGTCACAGATGTAATATCAGTCTGTTGTGGTACATGAGTGATAAACCTAATTCATGTAAGTATTTCATGCGTCCCTCATTCATTGATGTGCGCAGATGTCCATCGAGGGTAATCAAATACAAAGAAGTATGAATAAACCACGCAAATATCAGATAACCCACGATTCATTGAATTTCTTCACTTTGACTTTAAGAGCACTGGGAAGAAATCATATTGTGTCAGCACCAAAATTAAAGCATTAAAAATATTGTTGTGTTTTCAAATATAAAACAATTAGGGATGTTACGATACAATCAAGCCACAATTCGATTTGATTCATGGTTTTAAAATCACGATTACGATTTTTTTTATCACAACAGATTAAAGGTATTTTAAGGCCAAGTATGTTTTCTTTCTGTCCCTTACAACAAACTGTTTTCCTAAAAAAAAAAAATTAATAAAATAAACAATTATACATAAATTATACAATTATACGTCAATTATGCATGACGTTTAAGGCACAAATGCAATACATAATGACGTTTGGGGAAAGCATTTCTAAATTTAGGCACAAATTGTTTTTTACATTTTCTGCTTCGATGAACATGTTGGCAAGTTTGAATCTGTTTTTAACAGATTCATGAATTATCGTTACAGCCATAAAAACAATGTTATAAATAAAACAATGGTTTTTGGATTACTCAGAATATTTTAGTTATTTTTTATGTGCTAAATTAGATCAATTTGGCTTTTTTCTTTGTTGTACTTTTTTTTAATCATTCAAGATTGAAGAATTGCCCCTAAGTGGTGCAAAAGTAAAGGTTGTAAAAGTCTGTTATAATAAGACGACCCTTTAAATTGTGTTTTGATATTTTACTGTGCCACAATCTCCCAAATTTAAATAAAATTACCCCAAAATGAGGCTTTTCACACCAATTATGTTAGCCAGGGATGTTCATTCTTGTTCCTCTGTATCTCTTCCCCTGCCAGTTTTCCAGATCTCCAAGCCCAGCTAGCTGTTGATCAGCTAAATCAGATGTCTCCACATACTGATTGAATGAACACGCTTGGTCCAGGTAATCAGCAGCAAACAATTCAGGGAGAGTTGGAAAACAGGCAGGGTGGTAGATCTTGAGGACCAGGGATGAGCAGCCCATGGTGAGATTAAAACCAGATTCATTAGATCAATTAATTACAGGTCATGATTAATTAATCCCACCCAAAAAATAATTGCATGACAGCACTCATAAATATGTACCTTTACAGAAACTCCAGGGTTGAAGCCAGCTCAGTTGGATAATGAATGCTAAAGCAGAAGTAGCTTCCGAACATCAGGCACAGTGCTGAAAAGGACGGGATGTTGTTGTGCACTATGAAACGATCCAAACTCAGCATGAACCTCCTTGAGGAAAAGCAAGACTGTCCTAAAAAGCAAAGAGAATAAAATATGATTAATGGAGATCAACGGATAAAGTAAAAATATCACGTATGTACAATGTGCAAAGACAAAACTTTTAGAATAATGTAACGTTAGAAGAACATGAAACTTCACTTACCACATACAATAACAGTTGGCGTCAAGGGCACCTGGTCAAGCTGGACCTCATCCGCCAGGGATGTATCTTCTATGTAGAAGAACATGGCATCCTCCTTCTCATTGAAATAGCAGAGCAAAAGCAGGAGCATCTCTTTAACATCTTCTGAGCAGCCACTCTGCTCTCCTCGCATCACCTGCAGCCTTGTTAGAGTCTGAAGAAACTTCTTGCTCTTGTTGATGCAAAATGATTTCATGTAGTCAGATCCAATTCCATTCAAAACGAATAGTCCATAGTCTTATCAATGATCCAAATTTTAAAATCAGTGCTGGATAGTGACGTAAAAAATGGTGTTTGGGTTTTAAAGAATTATCAGGAAATAATAACTTTCTTGAGTCCAAATATTCTTGAATCAGAACATCAAGATATGCAATCTGGGGGAAAGATATTTTTTGAGAACATATCAGATCTACAATGTATTTTAACTGAAGAGCTAACTGCCATACTTCATCCTGCAAGTTTTGCACTTTGTCACCAATTAATATCGGTAGCAACCTTAATAAATTCCAATTTTGGATTGCTTGGCCTGAGAGCTTTGATCCTTCTGAGTTGACAGCACATGGTTTTGCTAGTGCCTCAGATCCTTTGTATTTATACTGTTTGATACGTCTGTTTAAGAGTGTATATGTAAACCATTTCTTTGTTTTAATCATATTTTTTAAGAATAGTGCTACATCATATGACAGGACACCTTTAAATATGTCATGGCCTAAACAAGGTGGCAGGCCAGGCTGACAGACGTGGAAAGACTCAAGTGTATTAAAAACAGAACTTACCTTTAGTCCTTTGTTGTCTTGAGTGTTCTCAGCCTGAAGATTGGAAACAACTGTATCATAGGTCTCTGGAGTACGCAGTGGACCACAAATGTTTGGATTACTTTCAAACTCACCTCGTAATTTCACAATATCTGCAAAAATATTGAGAGCGACTGAAGTTTTCAGTAAACCCACCAATAGTGTGAGAGCCCAAATTATCACCAGCAATACAGTATAAAGCCCCTTTCATTGTTTCTCCATCTACAGTTATCCCATCAGTTTTTAGGACTTTCAGATCTGCCAACAACTCTGAGAAAACCTTGGTTATTCCAAACTGTTTAAGGTCTTTTTCAACACACAACAAAACAAGAAACATCTGATCAGTGTTGGATCGCACATAAATTGGCAAGTTTGCCACAGAAAGATAGACTGCAAGAACTTTGTGTGTCTTTTTAGCAGAACCCAGGGGGTTCACAATTTCAAACGCATCTTGGTACAAAATTAACTTCAGGCATTGTGGATTTTCAATAAAAAATTGGTTTGATTTAAAATTATGTCCATCGGTTATATCAGAAAATACATCAGTGTCAGTCTCAGACTGCTGTGAAACTCTGTACTTTCATAAATCGGACTGCAAAAGGTTTTTCAATGTTTGTGTCACTGGGATGTAATAGGCAGACTTTTGTTTCATATTTTCATCTATTCCTAATTTCACTTTTTTTGGTTCTGTATATTTAAACATTTGAGTGAATGTTTGACTCTGTGAATATGTTGTTCTTAGTGGGCCCAGATGACAAACTGAAAACAAATCAGACTCTTTAATACTATTGCAGATTTGTGCAATTGTTTCATCTGCAAAGCCCATGTCTGTTTTTAATGATGAACTAACTTTGGATAATGTATAATCTAGTCCCATCTCGTGCACATTTTGTATTTCCTCAATAACAGTCTGAATGGTTGAAGCAGGAACAAGGAGTTGTCCTTGCAGTTTGAGGTAAAATAGACATAGATTTCTGAGATATGGTTCACTAATGTCCTCAGACATATCAGTGTTGACGTTTGTTGGAGTTGTTGGAGTAGCTGCATTTGCGCTTTCCAAAACATTTCCACCATCACTGACATTAGAGGGCTGAGAACGTGTTTCCCTATACATTTCACTGATGCTTTCAGATGAGCATGCTCTATGGTTCCTAGACATGTGAGCAGTAAATGATGACTTTACTTTAAAGACATGTTCACAACCAGTTACAGGACATGACACGGATCTGCTTTCTGCAATGTGGTCTTTTAAATGAGACACAAGGTCTTTCACAGTGTAAAAATTGCGCACACATAGTGAAACTGCACATTTAAAGTTTGCAATAATGGCTGTAGAATCACTCTGTGGTGCAGTCACATTGTGAATGCGATAAAAATGGCCCTTAAAAGCAGAGTAGGTGCAAAATGTCTTCCCACAATTAGCACTGACACATTTGAAAAAACATCGAGGCTCATTCCTATGAACTCTGCAATGCAAGACATAACCCTTCAATGTGTCTATGTTTTGATTACAAAAAGCACAAGTTATCATTTTTAGAAGTTAATAGTTGCTTTTACAGCCACAGTCACCGCGAGTAGCACTGACAGAGCTAGCTTAAAACACCTGCAGGATGCACTTAGCTGGAGGAAATAAATTGCGTACTTACCGTGCAAACTTCAAAGTTTTTACTTGAGTCTTTTCCAGAAAATCAAATAGAATGTTGAAAATTGTTCCTACAGATCCTCATATACAAAAAAAATACGGCAGTTGCTCATCAAAAGTCCCCCATTCTCTGCACTTTTCCCGCTTGCCGACTCCTGCTCATTAGTGATGTCAGCCACAGAATTTGAACGAGTCTTCCCTCTCACTGTGTTCAGCCAATGAGAAATCTGTGTCACTTGACCATGTGACACACTGAAATTCAAATCAGGTTACTGCAGGCCTCTCTTCAATATGATGCAGACTAAAATAAAAAATAAAAAAATAAAATATTTTCAGCTTGTAAGTCTAAAAGAAGGGTGATTAAAAAAAAAGAAAAATGTATATGGTCAAATTTGGATCAGCTTAAAGTTAATGAAAAACAAAATTGAAAATTTGAATTAAAAGAAATGAAAATTTTAAAAAACAAGACTTTTTACATTTCAAAAATGAAAAATTGAAAACAGTTTTAAATTCGAAAGTAGCCCTCACTTTTTAAACTTGAAAGAAGTACTGATCCTTTTAAAAATATGAGTAAATTTAAATCTTGAATGACAATTTTTACAAAACTACACCTAGAACTGACAAAAAAAAGTTTATTTGTAATTTCAACTTTTTTTTGTTGAGCTCAAAGGCTCGCCCCCACGTGAAAAATAGGATCAGCTCAGCAGCAAGTACTTGAAAACTGAATTCAAACTGAAAACTGAGCACTGAAAGCAAAAAGGGAAAGGGACTACCTCATTGACGTCAGCTTTGGTGATGTACAGCCCCACCCCAAAATCCACAGCCTCAGCTTCCTCAAGAGAAGGCGTGTCAGTAGGATTGAGGAGATCCTCAAAGTATTCCTTCCATTGCCCGACAATGTCCTCAATCGAAGTCAACAGCCTCCCACCTGCACCGTAAAAAGAGCCTACAGAAAATTGCTTTCCTCTTCTGAGGCGTCAGACCGTTTGCCAGAACCTCTTTGAGGTCATTGCCCACGTGGGCAGTGAAATCCCCCAGGAGGACGATGGAGTCCCCTGTTGGGGCACTTTCCAGTATCCCTCCAAGAAGAGACACCAAGAAGGCCAGGTTTTCCAATCCACTGTTTGGCCAGTAGGTTGGAAACACAGTAGAGAGCTATCCCCCAGCTAACCCTCTCGTCCACCGGTGTGAACTCCAACACTTGGCGGCTGAGCTGGTGGCTCACAAGTAAGCCCACCCCAGCTAGCTGCCTCTCAATATTGGCAACTCTAGAATGATAGAGAGTTTAACCCCTCTCGAGGGACTGAGTTTCAGAGCTCAGGCTGAAAATGGAGTTGAGCCCAGCTATATCTAGCCAGTACCTTTTGACCTCTTGCACAAGCTCAGGTTCCTTCCCTTCCAAAGAGATGATGTTCCATGTCTCAAAAATCCAGTTCCATGACCAGGGTTTGAGCCGCCAAGGCACTTGCCTTCAACTGCACCCAAACCACAATGCACCTACCCCTTCTACTTCAGGAGACGCACTTTAGGAGATCTGCATAATTATACCTGTGTCAGGTGAACTGCCTTAGGAGACCTTTGAAAGGAGACCTGCGTCAGTCGAATCCACTTTAGGAAACCTGCATCAGGAGACCTGCGTCAGGGGACCTGCGTCCGGAGGTCCACTTAATTACACCTGCGTCAGGGGACCATTTCTAGGAGACGCACTTTAGGTTATCTCCATCAGGAGAGCTTTGTTAGGGGAGCTGCCTTAGTAGACCTGTGAAAGGGGACCTGCGTCAGAAGAATCCACATTAGGAAACCTGCATCAAGAGATCTGTGTCAGGAGACCTGCGTCAGGAGGCCCACTTTATGACACCTGTTTCAGGGGACCTACTCCAGGAGACGCACTTTAGTAGATCTATATCAGGAGACCTGCTTCAGGGGACCTGCGTCAGGAGGCCCACTTAATTACACCTGCGTCAGGGGACCTACTTCGGGAGACATACTATAGTAGATCTATATCAGGAGACATGTGTCAGGGAAGCTGCTTTAGGATTGCTGTGAAAAGAGATCTCCATCAGTGGAAGCCACATTAGCAAACATGCATCAGTAGACCTGTATCAGGGAACTTGAGTCAGGAGGCCCACTTTATGAAACCTGCGTCAGAGGACCTACCTCAGGAGATTTACTTTAGGAGATCTGCATCAGGAGACATGTGTCAGGGGAACTGCCTAAGGAGACCTGTGAAAGGAGATCTGCATCAGTGGAATCCACTTTAGGAAACCTGCATAAAAAGACCTGCTTCAGGGGACTAGCGTCAGGACGCCCACTTTATGACACCTGCATCAGGGGACCTATCTTAGGAGACGCATTTTAGTAGATCTATATCAGGGAACCTGTGTCAGGGAGCTGCATGAGAAGACCTGGGAAAGGAGACCTGCTTCAGTGGAATCCACATTAGGAAACATGCATCAGTAGACCTGTGTCAGGGGACCTGCGTCAGGAGGCCCACTTTATGACACCTGTGTCAGAGGACCTACCTCAGGAGATTTACTTTAGGAGATCTGCATCAGGAGACATGTGTCAGGGGAACTGCCATAGGAGACCTGTGAAAGGAGATCTGCATCAGTGGAATCCACTTTAGGAAATCTGCGTCAGGGGACCTGCGTCAGGGGACCTGCGTCAGGAGGCCCACTATATGACACCTGCGTCAGCGGACCTACTTCAGGAGACGCACTTTAGTAGACCTATATCAGGAGACCTGTGTCAGGGGAGCTACTTTAGGATTGCTGTGAAAGGAGATCTGTATCAGTGGAATCCACATTAGGAAACATGCATCAGTAGACCTGCAACAGGGGACCTGCGTCAGGAGGCCCACCTTATAACATGTGCGTCAGGGGACCTACCTTAGGAGACGCACTTTAAGAGAACCCCTTCAGGAGAACTTTGTCAGGGGAGCTGCGTTAGGAGACCTGTGAAAGGAGACCTGCGTCAGTCGAATCCACTTTAGGAAACCTGCATCAGGAGACCTGCGTCCGGAGGTCCACTTTATGACACCTGTGTCTGGGAACCTACCTCAGAAGACAAACTTTATCAGATCTCCGTCAGGAGAGCTGTGTCAGGAGAGCTGCCTTAGGAGACCTATGAAAGGAGACCTGCCGAAGTGGAAACCACTTTAGGAAACCTGCATTAGGAGACCAGCGTCAGGAGACCTGTGTCAGGAGGCCCACATTATAACACCTGCGTCAGGGGACCTACCTCAGGAGATGCACTTTAGGAGATCTTCGTCAGGAGAGCTTTGTCAGGGGAGCTGCGTTAAGAGACCTGTGAAAGGAGACCTGCGTCAGTGGAATCCACTTTATGAAATTTACATCAGGAGAGTTGCGTCAGGAAGCCCACCTTAAAACAGTTGCATAAGAGGACCGACCTCAGGAGACGCAGTTTAGGAGATCTGCATCTTGAGACCTGTGTCAGGGCAGCTGCATCAGGAGGCCAACTTTATAACACCTGCGTTAGACAAATCCACTTTAGGAAGCCTGCATCAGGAGGTGTCCGTCAGGGGACCTGCGTCAGGAGGCCAGACTTATATCACCTGCGACAGGAGCTCCACTTTATGACACCTGCGTCAGGAAGCCCACTTTATGACATCTGCGTCAGGGGACCGACTTCAGGAGAGGCACTTTAGGAGATCTATATCAGGAGAGCTCTGTCAAGGGAACTGCCTTAGGAGACCTGTGAAAGGAGACCTGCGTCAGTGTAATCAACTTTAGGAAATCTGCATCAGGAGACCTGCGTCAGGGGGCCTGCGTCAGGAGGCCCACTTTATGACACCTGCGTCAGGGGGCCTGCGTCAGGAGGCCCACTTTAAGAGAACTCCTTCAGGAGAGCTTTGTCAGGGGAGCTGCGTTAGGAGACCTGTGAAAGGAGACCTGCGTTAGTCAAATCCACTTTAGGAAACCTGCATCAGGAGACCTGCGTCAGCGGACCTGCGTCCCGAGGCCCACTTTGTGACACCTGTGTCTGGGAACCTACCTCAGAAGACGAACTTTATCAGATCTTCGTCAGGAGAGCTGTGTCAGAAGAGCTGCCTTGGGAGACCTATGAAAGGTGACCTGCCGAAGTGGAAATCACGTTAGGAAACCTGCAATAGGAGACCTGCTTCAGGGGACCTGCGTCAGGAGGCACACTTTATGACACCTGCGTCAGGGGACCTACTTCAGGAGACGCACTTTAATAGATCTATATCAGGAGACCTGTGTCAGGGGAGCTGCTTTAGGATTGCTGTGAAAGGAGATCTCCATCAGTGGAATCCACATTAGAAAACATGCATCAGTAGACCTGTGTCAGGGGACCTGCGTCGGGAGGCCCACTTTATGACACCTGCGTCAGGGGACCTACTTCAGGAGACGCACTTTAATAGATCTATATCAGGAGACCTGTGTCAGGGGAGCTGCTTTAGGATTGCTGTGAAAGGAGATCTGCATCAGTGGAATCCACATTAGGAAACCTGCATCAGTAGACCTGTGTCAGGGGACCTGCGCCAGGAGGCCCAGTATATGACACCTGCGTCAGGAGGCCCACCTTATAACACCTGCGTCAGGGGACCTACCTTAGGAGACGTACTTTAGGATATCTCCGACAGGAGAGCTGTGTCAGGGTAACTCCCTTAGGAGACCTGTAAAAGGAGACCTGTGTCCGTGGAATGCACTTTAGTAAACCTGCATCAGGAGACCTGCGTCAGCGGACCTGCGTCCCGAGGCCCACTTTATGACACCTGTGTCTGGGAACCTACCTCAGAAGACGAACTTTATCAGATCTCCGTCAGGAGAGCTGTGTCAGAAGAGCTGCCTTAGGAGACCTATGAAAGGAGACCTGCCGAAGTGGAAACCACTTTAGGAAACCTGCAATAGGAGACCTGTGTCAGGGTACCTGCGTCGGGAGGCCCACTTTATGACACCTTTGTCAGGGGACCTACTTCAGGAGACGCACTTTAATAGATCTATATCAGGAGACCTGTGTCAGGGGAGCTGCTTTAGGATTGCTGTGAAAGGAGACCTGCGTCAGTCGAATCCACTTTAGGAAACCTGCATCAGCGGACCTGCGTCCCGAGGCCCACTTTATGACACCTGTGTCTGGGAACCTACCTCAGAAGACGAACTTTATCAGATCTCCGTCAGGAGAGCTGTGTCAGGGGAGCTGCCTTAGGAGACCTATGAAAGGAGACCTGTCGAAGTGGAAACCACTTTAAGAAAAATGCAATCGAAGACCTGCAACAGGAGGCTCACTAAATGACACCTGTGCCAGGGGACCAACGTCAGGGGATGCAATTTAAGAGATCTCCGTAGGGAGAGCTGTGTCAGGGGAACTGCCTTTGGACACCTGTGAAAAGAGAACTGAGGCAGTGGAATCCACTTTGGAAAACCTGCATCAGGAGACCTGCTTCGGGGGACCTGCGTCAGGAGGTCCACTTTATGACACCTGTGTCAGGGGACTTACATCAGGAGATCCACGTTTGGAGATCCGCGTCGGAAGACATGTGGCAGGGGAGCTGACTTAGTCGACCTGTGAAAGGAGACCAGCGTCCGTGGAATACACTTTAGTAAACCTGAATCATGAGACCTGCGTTAGGGGACCTGCGTCAAGAGGCCCACTTTATGACACCTGCATCAGGAGGCCCACATTATAACACCTGCGTCAGGGGACTTACCTCAGGAGATTCACTTTAGGAGATCTGCATCAGGAGGCCTGTGTCAGGGGACCTGCGTCAGGAGGCCCACCTTATTTCACCTGCGTCAGGGGACCTACCTTAGGAAACGCACTTTAGGAGATCTCCTTCAGGAGAGCTTCGTCAGGGGAGCTACTTTAGGAGACCTGTGAAAGGAGACCTGCGTTAGTCGAATCCACTTTAGGAAACTTGATTCAGGAGACCTGCGTCAGGACACCTGCGTCAGGAGAAACACCTTATAACACCTGCGTCAGGGGACCTACCTTAGGAGACGCAGTTTAGGAGATCTCCGTCACGAGAGCTCTATCGGGGGGACCTGCGTCAGGAGGCCCACTATATGAAACCTGCGTCAGCGGACCTACTTCAGGAGACGCAATTTAGTAGATCTATATGAGGAGACCTGTGTAAGGGGAGCTGCCTGAGGAGACCTGTGAAAGGAGACCTGCCTCAGTGGAATCCACTTTAGGAAATCTGCAGCAAGAGACCTGCCTCAGGGGACCTGCGTCAGGAGGCCCACTATATGACACCTGCGTCAGCGGACCTACTTCAGGAAACGCACTTTAGTAGATCTATATCAGGAGACCTGTGTCAGGGGAGCTGCTTTAGGATTGCTGTGAAAGGAGATCTGTATCAGTGGAATCCACATTAGGAAACCTGCATCAGGAGACCTGCTTCAGGGGACCTGCGTCAGGGGGACCACTTTATGACACCTGCGTCAGGGGACCTATTTCAGGAGACGAACTATAGTAGATCTATATCAGGAGACCTGTGTCAGCGAAGCTGCTTTAGGATTGCTGTGAAAGGAGATCTCCATCAGTGGAATTCACTTTAGGAAACCTGAATCAGGAGACCTGCTTCAGGGAACCTGCGTCAGGAGGGACACTTTATGACACCTGCGTCAGGGGACCTACTTCAAGAGACGCAATTTAGTAGATCTATATCAGGAGACCTTTGTCAGGAAAGCTGCTTTAGGATTGCTGTGAAAGGAGATCTCCATCAGTGGAATCCACATTAGGAAACATGCATCAGTAGACCTGCTTCAGGGGACTAGCGTCAGGAGGCCCACTTTATGACACCTGCATCAGGGGACCTATCTTAGGAGACGCACTTTAAGAGATCTCCTTCAGGAGAGCTTTTGCAGGGGAGCTGCGTTAGGAGACCTGTGAAAGGAGACCTGCGTCAGTGGAATCCACTTTAGGAAACCTGCATCAGGAGACCTCCTTCATGGGACCTGCGTCAGGAGGGACACTTTATGACACCTGCGTCAGGGGACCTACTTCAGGAGACGCATTTTAGTAGATCTATATCAGGAGACTTGTGTTAGGGGAGCTGCCTTAGGAGACCTGTGAAGGGGGACCTGCGTCAGAAGAATCCACATTAGGAAACCTGCATCAAGAGATCTGTGTCAGGAGACCTGCGTCTGGAGGCCCACTTTATGACACCTGTGTCAGGGGACCTACTTCAGGAGAAGAACTTTTGGAGATCTGCGTCAGGAGACATGTGTCAGGGGAGCTGCTTTAGGAGTCCTGTGAAAGGAGAACTGCGTCAGTGAAATCGACTTAAGGAAACCTGCATCAGGAGACCTGCTTCAGGAGACCTGAATCAGGAGGCCTACCTTCTTTCACCTGCGTCAGGAGGCCAACTATATGATACCTGCGTCAGGAGGCCCACCTTATAACATCTGCGTCAGGGGACATACCTTAGGAGACACACTTTAAGAGAACTTCTTCAGGAGAGCTTTGTCAGGGGAGCTGCGTTAGGAGACCTGTGAAAGGAGACCTGCGTCAGTCGAATCCACTTTAGGAAACCTGCATCAGGAGACCAGCGTCAGCAGACCTGCGTCCCGAGGCCCACTTTATGACACATGTGTCTGGGAACCTACCTCAGAAGACAAACTTTATCAGATCTCCGTCAGGAGAGCTGTGTCAGGAGAGCTGCCTTAGGAGACCTATGAAAGGAGACCTGCCGAAGTGGAAACCACTTTAGGAAACCTACAATAGGAGACCTGCTTCAGGGGACCTGCGTCAGGAGGCACACTTTATGACACCTGCGTCAGGGGACCTACTTCAGGAGAGGAACTATAGTAGATCTATATCAGGAGTCCTGTGTCAAGAAAACTGCTTTAGGATTGCTGTGAAAGGAGATCTCCATCAGTGGAATCCACATTAGGAAACATGCATCAGTAGACCTGCATCAGGGGACCTGCGTCAGGAGGCCCACTTTATGACACTTGCGTCAGAGGACCTACCTCAGGAGATTTACTTCAGGAGATCTGCGTCAGGAAACATGTGTCAGGGGAACTGCCTTAGGAAACCTGCATCAAGAGATCTGTGTCAGGAAACCTGCGTCTGGAGGCCCACTTTATGACACCTGTGTCAGGGGACCTACTTCAGGAGAAGAACTTTTGGAGATCTGCGTCAGGAGACATGTGTCAGGGGAGCTGCTTTAGGAGTCCTGTGAAAGGAGAACTGCGTCAGTGAAATCGACTTAAGGAAACCTGCATCAGGAGACCTGCTTCAGGAGACCTGAATCAGGAGGCCTACCTTCTTTCACCTGCGTCAGGAGGCCAACTATATGATACCTGCGTCAGGAGGCCCACCTTATAACATCTGCGTCAGGGGACATACCTTAGGAGACACACTTTAAGAGAACTTCTTCAGGAGAGCTTTGTCAGGGGAGCTGCGTTAGGAGACCTGTGAAAGGAGACCTGCGTCAGTCGAATCCACTCTAGGAAACCTGCATCAGGAGACCAGCGTCAGCAGACCTGCGTCCCGAGGCCCACTTTATGACACATGTGTCTGGGAACCTACCTCAGAAGACAAACTTTATCAGATCTCCGTCAGGAGAGCTGTGTCAGGAGAGCTGCCTTAGGAGACCTGTGAAAGGAGACCTGCCGAAGTGGAAACCACTTTAGGAAACCTACAATAGGAGACCTGCTTCAGGGGACCTGCGTCAGGAGGCACACTTTATGACACCTGCGTCAGGGGACCTACTTCAGGAGAGGAACTATAGTAGATCTATATCAGGAGACCTGTGTCAAGAAAACTGCTTTAGGATTGCTGTGAAAGGAGATCTCCATCAGTGGAATCCACATTAGGAAACATGCATCAGTAGACCTGCATCAGGGGACCTGCGTCAGGAGGCCCACTTTATGACACTTGCGTCAGAGGACCTACCTCAGGAGATTTACTTCAGGAGATCTGCGTCAGGAAACATGTGTCAGGGGAACTGCCTTAGGAGACCTGTGAAAGGAGATCTGTATCAGTGGAATCCACTTTAGGAAATCTGCATCAGGAGACCTGCGTCAGGGGACCTGCGTCAGAAGACCCGCTTTATGACACCTGCGTCAGGGGACCTACTTCAGGAGATGCACTTTAATAGAGCTATATCAGGAGACCTGTGTCAGGGGAGCTGCTTTAGGATTGCTGTGAAAGGAGATCTGCATCAGTGGAATCCACATTAGGAAACCTGCATCAGGAGACCTGCTCCAGGGGACCTGCGTCAGGAGGACCACTTTATGACACCTGCGTCAGGGGACTTACTTCAGGAGACGCAATTTAGTAGATCTATATCAGGAGACCTGTGTCAGGGGAGCTGCCTGAGGAGACCTGTGAAAGGAGACCTGCCTCAGTGGAATCCACTTTAGGAAATCTGCAGCAGGAGACCTGCGTCAGGGGACCTGTGTCAGGAGTCACATTATATGACACCTGCGTCAGCAGACCTACTTCAGGAGACGCACTTTAGTAGATCTATATCAGGAGACCTGTGTCAGGGGAGCTGCTTTACGATTGCTGTGAAAGGAAATCTGTATCAGTGGATTCCACATTAGGAAACATGCATCAGTAGACCCGCGTCAGGGGACCTGCGTCAGGAGGGCCACTATATGACACCTGCGTCAGGAGGCCCACCTTATAACATCTGCGTCAGGGGACCTACCTTAGGAGACGCACTTTAAGGAAACTCCTTCAGGAGAGCTTTATCAGGGGAGCTGCGTTAGGAGACCTGTGAAAGGAGACCTGCATCAGGAAACCTGCATCAGGAGACCTGCGTCCAGAGGTCCACTTTATGACACCTGTGTCTGGGAGCCTACCTCAGAAGACGAACTTTATCAGATCTCCGTCAGGAGAGCTGTGTCAGGGGAGCTGCCTTAGGAGACCTGCCGAAGTGGGAACCACTTTAAGAAACCTGCAATAGGAGACCTGCAACAGGAGGCTCACTAAATGACACCTGTGCCAGGGGACCAACCTCAGAGGATGCAATTTAGGAGATCTCCGTATGGAGAGCTGTGTCAGGGAAACTGCCTTTGGACACCTGTGAAAGGAGAGCTGAGGCAGTGGAATCCACTTTGGGAAACCTTCATCAGGAGACCTGCTTCGGGGGACCTGCGTCAGGAGGTCCACTTTATGACACCTGTGTCAGGGGACTTACCTCAGGAGACCCACGTTTGGAGATCCGCGTTGGAAGACATGTGGCAGGGCAGCTGACTTAGTCGACCTGTGAAAGGAGACCAGCGTCACTGGAATACACTTCATTAAACCTGAATCATGAGACCTGCGTCAGGGGACCTGCGTCAGGAGGACCACTTTATGACACCTGCGTCAGAGGACCTACCTCAGGAGATTTACTTTAGGAGATCTGCGTCAGGAGACCTGTGTCAGGGGAGCTGCCTGAGGAGACCTGTGAAAGGAGACCTGCCTCAGTGGAATTCACTTGAGGAAATCTGCATCAGGAGACCTGCATCAGGGGATCTGCATCAGGCGACCTGCATCAGGGGACCTGAGTCAGGAGGCCCACTATATGACACCTGCGTCAGGAGGCCCACCTTATAACATCTGCGTCAGAGGACCTACCTTAGGAGACGCACTTTAAGAGAACTCCTTCACGTGAGCTTTGTCAGGCGAGCTGCGTTAGGAGGCCTGTGAAAGGAGACCTGCGTCAGTCGAATCCACTTTAGGAGACCTGCGTCAGCGGACCAGCGTCCCGAGGCCCACTTTACGACACCTGTGTCTGGGAACCTACCTCAGAAGACGAACTTTATCAGATCTCCGTCAAGAGAGCTGTGTCAGGAGAGCTGCCTTAGGAGACCTATGAAAGGAGACCTTCCGTAGTGGAAACCACTTTAGGAAACCTGAATCATGAGACCTGCGTCAAGGGACCTGCGTCAGGGGACCTGCGTCAGGAGGCCCACTTTATGACACCTGCTACAGGAGGCCCACCTTATAACATCTGCGTCAGGGGACCTACCTTAGGAGATGCACTTTAAGAGAACTCCTTCAGGAGAGCTTTGTCAGGAGAGCTGCGTTAGGAAGCCTGTGAAAGGAGACCTGCGTCAGTCGAATCCACTTTAGGAAACCTGCATCAGGAGACCTGCGTCAGCGGACCTGCGTCCCGAGGCCCACTTTATGACACCTGTGTTTGGGAACCTACCTCAGAAGACAAACTTTATCCGATCTCCGTCAGGAGAGCTGTGTCAGGAGACCTGCCTTAGGAAACCTATGAAAGGAGACCTTCCGTAGTGGAAACCACTTTAGGAAACCTGCAATAGGAAACCTGCTTCAGGGGACCTGCGTCAGAAGGACCACTTTATGACACCTGCGTCAGGGGACCTACTTTAGGAGACGAACTATAGTAGATGTATATCAGGAGACCTGTGTCAGGGAAGCTGCTTTAGGATTGCTGTGAAAGGAGATTTCCATCAGTGGAATCCACATTAGGAAACATGCATCAGTAGATCTGTGTCAGGGGACCTGCGTCAGAGGCCCACTTTATGACACCTGCGTCAGAGGACCTACTTCAGGAGATTTACTTTAGGAAATCTGCATCAGGAGACCTGCATCAGCGGACCTGCGTCAGGAGGCCCACTATATGACACCTGCGTCAGCGACCTACTTCAGGAGACGCACTTTAGTAGATCTATATCAGGAGACCTGTGTCAGGGGAGCTGCTTTAGGATTGCTGTGAAAGGAGATCTGTATCAGAGGAATCCACATTAGGAAACATGCATCAGTAGACCTGCATCAGGGGACTGCGTCATGAGGCCCACCTTATAACACCTGCGTCAGGGGACCTACCTTAGGAGATGCACTTTAAGAGAACTCCTTCAGGAGAGCTTTATCAGGGAGCTGCGTGAGGAGACCTGTGAAAGGAGACCTGCGTCAGTTGAATCCACTTTAGGAAACCTGCATCAGGAGACCAGCATCAGGTGTTGGGGGGCGAGATGCTGTGAGTATCGCGAGAATCGACGAGACGTGTGTGGTGAGTTAACTTGGCGGCGCGAAAGTGGTTAAACAAACATTTCCACCTGCTTTTTTTTCTTTCCGCCATATAAGTAACAATTACAACAAAATTCATTAAACCTTTAAAAAGATTATTAAGTCCTTGACAGCCTGGAGGACCTGGAGAGCTTCATAGACGAGTGTTATAATACCTTCGTCATGGGGAAGACCAACACCGCCACTCCTTCCTCCAAACGCGGCCGTCCTGAAGACTCTCCCGGGGCCGCCTCTTCTCTAGGCAGCGGCGTCAGTGAAATCCTGGAATCGATTGATAAAAAACTCTCCAGCCTTGATTGCCGTCTAAACTTGCTGGAGATCCTCCATAAAGAATTCCAAGGCCTGCGAGAGTCCCTGGAGTTCAGCCAGCAGCAGGTACAGGAGCTCGCAGCGGAGAACCAGGCCCTCAGAGAGACCGTCCAGACTCTGAGCAGCGACACCGCTCGTCTCTCTGAGGAGAACCGCACCATCAAAGAAACCCTCCTGGACCTTCAGGCGAGGAGCATGAGGGACAACCTGGTCATCTCTGGGATTCCAGAGGAGGCGGGAGAAGACCCGGAGGCCACGGTGAAGTCCTTCATGGAGGTCCACCTGAAGCTCCCCAAGGAGGAAGTCCAGAAGATCTCCTTCCACAGAGTTCACCGACTCGGAGGAAGGAGGTCTGACAACCAGCGTCCGAGACCCATAGTGGCTAAATTCGAGCACCACAAACAGAAGGAGCTGGTGAGGAGCCGCGGCCGGGAGCTGAAGGGAACGCACTTCAGCGTCAATGATCAGTTCCCGCGGAGATCCTCCGGCGCAGGAAGATCCTTTTCCCGCTGAGTAGGAAGCACCTCACCGCCGGGTCTCGAGCTGTTGTTTCGGTAGACAGACTCTACGTGGATGGACGGCTCTTTCGGGACCCCGAGATCACCCCGTGGCTGCGCTGAAGACCCGCAGCTGCTGCGATCAGAACTTCCAGAATGCGCTGATGAAACCAGCTAATCTGATTTAAATTAATGGAAAATCAGCTCATCAATCATCCACACCTCCATCTCGTCAAAGCAGTTTATTTCCCTCCCCTCTCATGTATACGTTGTTTTGTTGTGTTTGTTTTTTCTTGTTTTTCTTTTCTTTTTTTCTCTTTTTATTCCCCACCTCTTCCCCCCTCCTCCTCATATTTAAAAGAACTAAAGGCAACACACCCCCGGTAAGTAACCAGTAATGAGTGTGTGCGGGATCGCGTGTACGTGCGCACGTACACGCGATCCCGCACACACTCGCCGACATACCGCAAACACCTCACATAGGCTCATATAGGACACATACAACAAGTAACTCACACAGCCAGTAAACGTTCATGCGCACAAACACACAGCGCTTCTCTGCGCACTGGTCAGCGGGCACGCGCACAGGAATCACAGACGCATGCGTATTACTTAGTATAACACTCAGTCAGTGTAGTCATGTCCAGTCTGAACATCTTTAGCTGGAATGTGCGTGGACTTGGCTCTGGGCCAAAGAGGCTGAAAGTTTTCAACCATCTGAATGATCTAAAAGCAGATCTAGTTTTACTGCAGGAGACCCACTTATCTAAATCAGCTGATCATCTCCTGTGCTGCTCACAATTCCCGTCCATCTACTCAGCTAGTTACAACTCCAAACAAAGAGGAGTTGCTATTTTAATTAATAAAAATATGATATTTACCCATAAGGACACAATTGTTGATTCAGAAGGCAGATTTGTAATTATTAACATATCTGTTCAGAATAAAGATTTCTGTAAAGCCAGCATCTATGGTCCCAATGCTGATGAATCCTCCTTCTTTCACAGATTCTTCACTTCACTCTCGGTTCACGCTGACTCCACAATAATTATAGGAGGAGACCTCAACTTGGTCCTTGATGCTGAACTTGACAGACTGAGCACAGCAGGACACCAGTGCACATGGCGATCTGCAAGTATTTTGAAGCAGTACATGGATGAGTTGGGTCTCTGCGACACTTGGCGCTCATGTCACCCAGACGCTAAAGGGTTTACCTTTTTTTCTCCAGTTCACCACTCACAGTCTCGCTTAGACTACTTATTAGTCAGTAATTCTCTTTTAAAAGATATCAAGGATTCCAACATTCATCCAATTATCATTAGTGATCATGCACCAGTTTCTGTAAATATTTCTAGAGATATACCCAAACCTTCAGGCTTAACCTGGAGGTTTAACACTTCTCTGTTAAAAGATCAAGAGTTCATTCAGTTCTTTAAAAAAGAGTGGGCAACCTTCTTGGAATTTAATGATACTCCTGATATTTCACCATGTGTTCTTTGGGAAACAGCAAAAGCAGTGATGAGAGGAAAAATAATCTCTTATTCAACAAATAAAAAACACAAAGAGAAAGCAGATCTATTAGAGATAGAAAATAAAATCAAAGATCTAGAGGCTGCTTATGTTGCTTCTGCACAAGAACACATTCTGGAAGATCTGAAAAATTTAAAGCTTCAGTTAAATTATATCATCAATAGGCAAACACAATTCCAAATACAAAAACTTCAACTCGTAAATTTTGAAAACTCAAACAAATCTGGTAAATTTTTAGCTAATCAGCTTAAAAGTAATAAAGAAAAAGCAACAATTACTTCTATTATGGACCACACAGGAAATGTCACTCATGACCCGGTTAAAATTAATAAAACATTTAAAGATTTTTATAAAAACTTGTACACATCACAGGTCAATCCATCAGAGCAAAGTATGAACTCATTTCTTAATAATGTAACTCTACCCAGATTAAATGAGGATCAAAGCTCAAACTTAGACTCTACGCTCTCATTGGCTGAACTTCATGAAGCTCTGTTGCTGATGCCCAACAACAAAGCTCCAGGGCCTGATGGCTTTCCTGCTGAGTTTTATAAGGAATTCTGGGAACAGCTGGCACAAACTTTTTATAAAATGGTTACATTTATCAAGGAAAGCCAATCACTGCCACCACACATGAATTCAGCTAACATAATCCTCCTTCTTAAACCAGAAAAAGATCCCACAATTCCTTCAAGCTATCGCCCCATTTCTCTAATTAACGCAGACGTAAAAATTATTTGCAAAGCACTCGCACAGAGAATAGAAAAAATCACTCCTCATATAATTCACCATGATCAAACTGGATTCATTAAAGGTAGACACTCAAGTGATAATGTCTGCAGACTTGTAAACATAATAGATTTTGCCACCATTAAAAACCAGGAAATGACCATACTCTCATTGGACGCTGAAAAAGCATTTGAAAGAGTTAACTGGAAGTTCCTCATTGCTGCCCTCCATAAGTTTGGGTTTGGTCTGGGAGCAGAAGACGAACTTCATCAGATCTCCGTCAGGAGAGCTGTGTCAGGGGAGCTGCCTTAGGAGACCTATGAAAGGAGACCTGCCGAAGTGGAAACCACTTTCGGAAACCTGCAATAGGAGACCTGCAACAGGAGGCTCACTAAATGACACCTGTGCCAGGGGACCAACCTCAGGGGATGCAATTTAAGAGATCTCCGTTTGGAGAGCTGTGTCAGGGGAACTGCCTTTGGACACCTGTGAAAGGAGAACTGAGGCAGTGGAATTCACTTTGGGAAACCTGCATCAGGAGACGTGCTTCGGGGGACCTGCGTCAGGAGGTCCACTTTATGACACCTGTGTCAGGGGACTTACCTCAGGAGACCCACGTTTGGAGATCCACGTCGGAAGACATGTGGCAGGGGAGCTGACTTAGTCGACCTGTGAAAGGAGACCAGCGTCAGTGGAATACACTTTAGTAAACCTGAATCATGAGACCTGCGTCGGGGGACCTGCGTCAGGAGGCCCACTTTATGACACCTGCGTCAGGAGGCCCACCTTATAACATCTGCGTCAGGGGACCTACCTTAGGAGACGCACTTTTAGAGAACTCCTTCAGGAGAGCTTTGTCAGGGGAGCTGCGTTAGGAGACCTGTGAAAGGAGACCTGCATCAGTCGAATCCACTTTAGGAAACCTACAATAGGAGACCTACTTCAGGGGACCTGCATCAGGAGGCACACTTTATGACACCTGCGTCAGGGGACCTACTTCAGGAGAAGAACTATAGTAGCTCTATATCAGGAGACCTGTGTCAAGAAATCTGCTTTAGGATTGCTGTGAAAGGAGATCTCCATCAGTGGAATCCACATTAGGAAACATGCATCAGTAGACCTGCATCAGGGGACCTGTGTCAGGAGGCCCACTTTATGACACTTGCGTCAGAGGACCTACATCAGGAGATTTACTTTAGGAGATCTGCGTCAGGAGACATGTGTCAGGGGAACTGCCTTAGGAGACCTGTGAAAGGAGATCTGCATCAGTGGAATCCACTTTAGGAAACCTGCATCAGGAGACCTACGTCAGGAGACGCACTTTAATAGATCTATATCAGGAGACCTGTGTCAGGGGAGCTGCTTTAGGATTCTTGTGAAAGGAGATCTGCATCAGTGGAATCCACATTAGGAAACCTGCATCAGGAGACCTGCTTCAGGGGACCTGCGTCAGGAGGACCACTTTATGGCACCTGCGTCAGCGGACCTACTTCAAGAGACGCACTTTAATAGATCTATATCAGGAGACCTGTGTCAGGGAAGCTGCTTTAGGATTCCTGTGAAAGGAGATCTGCATCAGTGGAATCCACATTAGGAAACCTGCATTAGGAGACCTGCTTCAGGGGACCTGCTTCAGGAGGACCACTTTATGACACCTGCGTCAGGGGACCTACTTCAGGAGATGAACTATAGTAGATCTATATCAGGAGACGTGTGTCAGGGAAGCTGCTTTAGGACTGCTATGAAAGGAGATCTCCATCAGTGGAATCCACTTTAGGAAATCTGCATCAGGAGACCTGCGTCAGGGGACCTGCGTCAGGAGGCCCACTTTATGACACCTGTGTCAGGGGACCTACTTCAGGAGCTGCAGTTTAGTAGATCTATATCAGGAGACCTGTGTCAGGGGAGCTGCTTTAGGATTGCTGTAAAAGGAGATCTGTATCAGTGGAATCCACATTAAGAAACATGCATCAGTAGACCTGCATCAAGGGACGTGCGTCAGAAGGCCCACTATATGAGACCTGCGTCAGGAGGCCAACCTTATAACATCTGCGTAAAGGGACCTACTTCAGGAGACGCACTTTAATAGATCTATATCAGGAGACCTGTGTCAGGGGAGCTGCTTTAGGATTCCTGTGAAAGGAGATCTGCATCAGTGGAATCCACATTAGGAAACCTGCATCAGGAGACCTGCTTCAGGGGACCTGCGTTAGGAGGACCACTTTATGACACCTGCGTCAGGGGACCTACTTCAGGAGACGAACTATTGTAGATCTATATCAGGAGACCTGTGTCAGGTAAGCTGCTTTAGGATTGCAGTCAAAGGAGATCTCCATCAGTGGAATCCACATTAGGAAACATGCATCAGTAGACCTGCGTCAGGGGACCTGCGTCAGGAGGCCCACTTTATGACACCTGCGTCAGGAGGCCCACCTTATAACATCTGCGTCAGGGGACCTAACTTAGGAGATGCACTTTAAGAAAACTCCTTCAGGAGAGCTTTGTCAGGGGAGCTGCGTTAGGAGACTTGCGTCAGTCGAATCCACTTTAGGAAACCTGCATCAAGAGACCTGCGTCCGGAGGTCCACTTTATGACACCTGTGTCTAGGAACCTACCTCAGAAGACGAACTTCATCAGATCTCTGTCAGGAGAGCTGTGTCAGGGGAGCTGCCTTAGGAGACCTATGAAAGAAGACCTGCCGAAGTGGAAACCACTTTATGACACCTGCGTCAGAGGACCTACTTCAGGAGATTTACTTTAATAGAGCTATATCAGGAGACCTGTGTCAGGGGAGCTGCTTTAGGATTGCTGTGAAAGGAGATCTGCATCAGTGGAATCCACATTAGGAAACATGCATCAGTAGACCTGCATCAGGGGACCTGCGTCAGGAGGCCCACTTTATGACACCTGCGTCAGAGGACCTACTTCAGGAGATTTACTTTAGGAGATCTGCGTCAGGAGACCTGTCTCAGGGGAGGTGCCTGAGGAGACCTGTGAAAGGAGACCTGCCTCAGTGGAATCCACTTTAGGAAATCTGCATCAGGGGACCTGCATCAGGGGACCTGCATCAGGGGACCTGCGTCAGGAGGCCCACCTTAGGAGACGCACTTTAAGAGAACTCCATCAGGAGAGCTTTATCAGGGGAGCTGCGTTAGGAGACCTGCGTCAGGGGACCTGCGTCCGGAGGTCCACTTTATGACACCTGTGTCTGGGAACCTACCTCAGAAGACGAACTTCATCAGATCTCTGTCAGGAGAGCTGTGTCAGGGGAGCTGCCTTAGGAGACCTATGAAAAGAGACCTGCCGAAGTGGAAACCACTTTAGGAAACCTGCAATAGGAGACCTGCAACAGGAGGCTCACTAAATGACACCTGTGCCAGGGGACCAACCTCAGGGGACGCAATTTAAGAGATCTCCGTATGGAGAGCTGTGTCAGGGGAACTGCCTTTGGACACCTGTGAAAGGAGAACTGAGGCAGTGGAATCCACTTTGGGAAACCTGCATCAGGAGACCTGCTTCGGGGGACCTGCGTCAGGAGGTCCACTTTATGACACCTGTGTCAGGGGACTTACCTCAGGAGCCCCACGTTTGGAGATCCACAAAAGAAGACATGTGGCAGGGGAGCTGACTTAGTCGACCTGTGAAAGGAGACCAGCGTCAGTGGAATACACTTTAGTAAACCTGAATCATGAGACCTGCGTCGGGGGACCTGCGTCAGGAGGCCCACTTTATGACACCTGCGTCAGGAGGCCCACCTTATAACATCTGCGTCAGGGGACCTACCTTAGGAGACGCACTTTAAGAGAACTCCTTCAGGAGAGCTTTGTCAGGGGAGCTGCGTTTGGAGACCTGTGAAAGGAGACCTGCATCAGTCGAATCCACTTTAGTAAACCTGTATCAGGAGCCCAGCGTCAGCGGACCTGCGTCCCGAGGCCCACTTTATGACACCTGTGTCTGGGAACCTACCTCAGAAGACGAACTTTATCAGATCTCCATCAAGAGAGCTGTGTCAGGAGAGCTGCCTTGGGAGACCTATGAAAGGAGACCTGCCGAAGTGGAAACCACTTTAGGAAACCTACAATAGCAGACCTGCTTCAGGGGACCTGCGCCAGGAGGCACACTTTATGACACCTGCGTCAGGGGACCTACTTCAGGAGAAGAACTATAGTAGATCTATATCAGGAGTCCTGTGTCAAGAAATCTACTTTAGGATTGCTGTGAAAGGAGATCTCCACCAGTGGAATCCACATTAGGAAACATGCATCAGTAGACCTGCATCAGGGGACCTGCCTCAGGAGGCCCACTTTATGACACTTGCGTCAGAGGACCTACCTCAGGAGATTTACTTTAGGAGATCTGCGTCAGGAGACCTGTCTCAGAAGAGCTGCCTTGGGAGACCTATGAAAGGTGACCTGCCGAAGTGGAAATCACGTTAGGAAACCTGCAATAGGAGACCTGCTTCAGGGGACCTGCGTCAGGAGGCACACTTTATGACACCTGCGTCAGGGGACCTACTTCAGGAGACGCACTTTAATAGATCTATATCAGGAGACCTGTGTCAGGGGAGCTGCTTTAGGATTGCTGTGAAAGGAGATCTCCATCAGTGGAATCCACATTAGAAAACATGCATCAGTAGACCTGTGTCAGGGGACCTGCGTCGGGAGGCCCACCTTATGACACCTGCGTCAGGGGACCTGCTTCAGGAGACGCACTTTAATAGATCTATATCAGGAGACCTGTGTCAGGGTAGCTGCGTCAGGGGAACCACCTGATTCAGTGGAATATAGGTTAGGAAACCTGCATCAGGAGGCCTGCATCAGGGGACCTGCGTCAGGAGGCCCACTTTATGACACCTGCGTCAGGGGACCATTTTTAGGAGACGCACTTTAGGTTATCTCCGTCAGGAGAGCTTTGTTAGGGGAGCTGCCTTAGAAGAATCTACATTAGAAAACCTGCATTAAGAGATCTGTGTCAGGAGACCTGCGTCAGGAGGCCCACTTTATGACACCTGTTTCAGGGGACCTGTTTCAGGGGACCTGTTTCAGGGGACCTGTTTCAGGGGACCTACTCCAGAAGACGCACTTTAAAGATCTATATCAGGAGACCTGTGTCAGGGGAGCTGCATCAGGAGACCTGCTTCAGGGGACCTGCGTCAGGAGGCCCACTTTATGACACCTGCGTCAGAGGACCTACCTCAGGAGATTTACTTTAGGAGATCTGCATCAGGAGACATGTGTCAGGGGAACGGCCTTAGGAGACCTGTGAAAGGAGATCTGCATAAGTGGAATCCACTTTAGGAAACCTGCATAAGGAGACCTCCTTCATTGGACCTGCTTCAGGAGGCCCACTTTGTGACACCTGCATCAGGGGACCTATCTTTGGAGACGCATTTCAGTAGATCTATATCAGGGGACCTTTTTCAGGGGAGCTGCATGATGGGACCTGGGAAAGGAGACCTGCCTCAGTGGAATCCACATTAGGAAACATGCATCAGTAGACCTGTGTCAGGGGACCTGCGTCAGGAGGCCCACCTTATTTCACCTGCGTCAGGGGACCTACCTAAGGAAACGCACTTCAGGAGATCTCTTTCAGAAGAGCTTCGTCAGGGGAGCTGCGTTAGGAGACCTGTGAAAGGAGACCAGCGTCAGTGGAATACACTTTAGTAAACCTGAATCATGAGACCTGCGTTAGGGGACCTGCGTCAAGAGGCCCACTTTATGACACCTGCATCAGGAGGCCCACATTATAACACCTGCGTTAGGGGACTTACCTCAGGAGATTCTCTTTAGGAGATCTGCATCAGGAGACCTGTGTCAGGGGAGCGGCATCAATAGGCCTTCTTTATGACACCTGCATCAGTGGAATCCGCTTTTGGATACCTGCATAAGGAGGCCTGTGTCAGGGGACCTCCGTCAGGAGGCCCACCTTATTTCACCTGCGTCAGGGGACCTACCTTAGGAAATGCACTTCAGGAGATCTCCTTCAGGAGAGCTTCGTCAGGGGAGCTGTGTTAGGAGACCTGTGAAAGGAGACCTGCGTTAGTCGAATCCACTTTAGGAAACTTGATTCAGGAGACCTGCGACAGGAAACCTGCGTCAGGAGGCCCACCTTATAACACCTGCGTCAGGGGACCTACCTTAGGAGACGCAGTTTAGGAGATCTTCGTCACGAGAGCTCTATCGGGGGGACCTGCGTCAGGAGGCCCACTATATGACACCTGCGTCAGCGGACCAACATCAGGAGACGCACTTTAGTAGATCTATATCAGGAGACCTGTGTCAGGGGAGCTGCTTTAGGATTGCTGTGAAAGGAGATCTGTATCAGTGGAATCCACATTAGGAAACATGCATCAGTAGACCTGCATCAGGGGACCTGCGTCAGGAGGCCCACTATATAACACCTGCGTCAGGAGGCCCACCTTATAACATCTGCGTCAGGGGACCTACCTGAGGAGACACATTTTAAGAGAACTCCTTCAGGAGAGCTTTGTCAGGGGAGCTGCGTTAGGAGACCTGAGAAAGGAGACCTGCGTCAGTGGAATCCACTTTAGGAAACCTGCATCTGGAGACCAGCATCAGCGGACCTGCGTCCCGAGGCCCACTTTATGACACCTGTGTCTGGGAACCTACCTCAGAAGACGAACTTTATCAGATCTCCGTCAGGAGAGCTGTGTCAGGAGAGCTGCCTTAAGAGACCTATGAAAGGAGACCTGCAAAAGTGGAAACCACTTTAGGAAACCTACAATAGGAGACCTGCTTCAGATGACCTGCGTCAGGAGGCACACTTTATGACACCTGCATCAGGAGACCTGCTTCAGGGGACCTGCTTCTGGAGGCCCACTTTATGACACCTGCGTCAGGGGACTTATCTTAGGAGAAGCACTTTAAGAGATCTCCTTCAGGAGAGCTTTTGCAGGGGAGCTGCGTTAGGAGACCTGTGAAAGGAGACCTGCGTCAGTGGAATCCACTTTAGGAAACATGCATCCATAGACCTGCATGAGGGGACCTGCGTCAGGAGGCCCACTTTATGACACCTGCGTCAGAGGACCTACCTCAGGAGATTTCCTTTAGGAGATCTGCGTCAGGAAACATGTGTCAGGGAACTGCCTTAGGAGACCTGTGAAAGGAGATCTGGATCAGTGGAATCCACTTTAGGAAAACTGCATCAGTAGACCTGCGTCAGGGGACCTGCGTCAGGAGGCCCACTTTATGTCACCTGCGTCAGGAGGCCCACCTTACAACACCTGCTTCAGGGGACCTACCTTAGGAGACGTACTTTAGGATATCTCCGTCAGGAGAGCTGTGTTAGGGGAACTGCCTTAGGAGACCTGTGAAAGGGGACCTGCGTCAGAACAATCCACATTAGGAAACCTGCATCAAGAGATCTGTGTCAGGAGACCTGCGTCAGGAGGCCCACTTTATGACACATGTTTCAGGGGACCTACCTCAGAAGACAAACTTTAGGAGATCTGCATCAGGACACATGTGTCAGGAGAGCTGCCTCAGGAGACCTGTGAAAAGAGACCTGCCTCAGTGGAATCCACTTTAGGAAACCTGCATCAGGAGACCTGCGTCAGGGGACCTGCGTCAGGAGGCCAAATTTATGACAATTGTGTCAGGAGTCCCACATAATAACACCTGCGTCAGAGGACCTATCTCAGGAGATGCACTTTAGGATACTTGCATCAGGAGTCCTGTGTCAGGGGAGCTGCGCCAGGAGGCCCACTTTATGAAACTTGCCACAGTGGAATCCACATTAGGAAACCTGCATCAGGGGATGTACTTGAGGAGACGCACTTTAGGAGATGTATATCAGGAGACCTGTGTAAGGGGAGCTGCTTTAGGTGTTCTGTAAAAGGAGATCTGCATCAGTGGAATCCACATTAGAAAAATGATTCACTAGTCCTGCGTCAGGGGACCTGCGCCAGGGGACCTGCGTCAGGAGGCCCACTATATGACACCTGCGTCAGGAGGCCCACCTTATAACACCTGCATCAGGGGACCTACCTTAGGAGACGCACTTTAAGTGAACTCCTTCAGGAGGGCTTTATCAGGGGAGCTGCGTTAGGAGACCTGTGAAAGGAAACCTGCGTCAGTCGAATCTACTTTAGGAAACCTGCATTAGGGGACCGGCGTCAGGAGGCCCACATTATAACACCTGCGTCAGGGGACCTACCTCATGAGATGCACTTTAAGAGATCTTCGTCAGAAGAGCCTTGTCAGGGGAACTGCGTTAAGAGACCTGTGAAAGGAGACCTGCGTCAGTGGAATCCACTTTATAAAATTTGAATCAGGAGAGTTGCGTCAGGAGGCCCACCTTAAAACAGTTGCATCAGAGGACCGACCTCAGGAGACGCAGATTAGGAGATCTGCATCTTGAGACCTGTGTCAGGGCAGCTGCATCAGGAGGCCCACTTTAAAAAACCTGCGTTAGACGAATCCACTTTAGGAAACCTGCATCAGGAGGTCTGCGTCAGGGGACCTGCGTCAGGAGGCCCAACTTATATCACCTGCGACAGGAGATCCACTTTATGACACCTGCGTCAGGAAGCCCACTTTTGACACCTGTGTCAGGGGACCTATCTTAGGAGACGCACTTTAAGAGATCTCTATCAGGAGAGCTCTGTCATGGGAACTGCCTTAGGATACCTGTGAAAGGAGACCGGCGTCAGTGTAATCAACTTTAGGAAACCTGCATCAGGAGACCTGCTTCAGGGGACCTGCGTCAGGAGGACCACTTTATGACACCTGCGTCAGGGGACCTACTTCAGGAGACGAACTATAGTAGATCTATATCAGGAGACGTGTGTCAGGGAAGCTGCTTTAGGATTGCTGTGAAAGGAGATCTCCATCAGTGGAATCCACTTTAGAAAACCTATATCAGGAGACCTCCTTCAGGGGACCTGCGTCAGGAGGCCCACTTTATGACACCTGCGTCAGGGCACCTACTTCAGGAGACGAATTATAGTAGATCTATATCAGGAGACGTGTGTCAGGGAAGCTGCTTTAGGACTGCTGTGAAAGGAGATCTCCATCAGTGGAATCCACTTTAGTAAATCTGCATCAGGAGACCTGCGTCAGGGGACCTGCGTCAGGAGGCCCACTTTATGACACCTGCGTCAGGGGACCTACCTCAGGAGACGCAGTTTAGTAGATCTATATCGGGAAACCTGTGTCAGGGGAGCTGCTTTAGGATTGCTGTAAAAGGAGATCTGTATCAGTGGAATCCACATTAGGAAACATGCATCAGTAGACCTGCATCAGGGGACCTGCGTCAGGAGGCCAACTATATGACACCTGCGTCAGGAGGCCCACCTTATAAAACCTGCGTACGGGGACCTACCTTAGGAGATCTCTTTTAGGAGAACTCTGTCTGGAGAGCTGTGTTAGGGCAATTGACTTAATAAACCTGTGAAAGGACACCTGTGTCAGTGGAATCCACTTTAGGAAACCTGCATCAGGAGGCCTGCATCAGGGGACTTGCGTCAGGAGGCCCACTTTGACACCTGCGTCAGAGGACCTACCTCAGGAGATTTACTTTAGGAGATCTGCGTCAGGAAACATGTGTCAGGGGAACTGCCTTAGGAGACCTGTGAAAGGAGATCTGCATCAGTGGAATCCACTTTAGGAAACCTGCATCAGGAGACCTGCTTCAGGGGACTAACGTCAGGAGGCCCACTTTATGACACCTGCATCAGGGGACCTATCTTAGGAAACGCACTTTAAGAGATCTCCTTCAGGACACCTGTGTCAGGGGAGCTGCTTAAGGAGTTCTGTGAAAGGAGATCTGCATCAGCGGAATAAACATTAGGAAACATGCATCAGTAGACCTGTCTCAGGGGACCTGCGTCAGGAGGCCCACGTAATGACACCTGCGTCAGGAGGTACACCTTATAAAACCTGCGTACGGGGACCTACCTTAGGAGATCTACTTTAGGAGAACTCTGTCTGGAGAGCTGTGTTAGGGCAATTGACTTAATAAACCTGTGAAAGGAGACCTGTGTCAGTGGAATCCACTTTAGGAAACCTGCATCAGGAGGCCCTCTTTAGGGGACCTTCGTCACAAGGCCCACTTTATGACACCTGCGTCAGGGGACCTACTTCAGGAGACGCACTTTAGGAGATCTATATATGGAGACCTGTGTCAGGGGAGCTGCTTTAGGAGTCCTGTGAAAGGAGATCTGCATCAGTGGAATCCACATTAGGAAACCTGCATCAGGAGACCTGCGTCAGGGGACCTGCATCATGAGGCCCACTTTATGACACCTGCGACAGGGGACCTACCTCAGGAGACGCATTTTAGTAGATGTGCATCAGGAAACCTGTGTCAGGGGAGCTGCGTCAGGGGTACCACTTTATGACACCTGATTCACTGGAATATAGGTTAGGAAACCTGCATCAGGAGGCCTGCATCAGGGGACCTGCGTCAGGAGGACCACTTTATGACACCTGCATCAGGGGACCTACTTCAGGAGACGAACTATAGTAGATCTATATCAGAAGACCTGTGTTAAGAAAGCTGCTTTAGGATTGCTGTGAAAGGAGATCTCCATCAGTGGAATCCACATTAAGAAACATGCATCAGTAGACCTGCATCAGGGGACCTGCGTCAGGAGGCCAGCCTTATGACACCTGCGCCGGAGGACGTACCTCAGGATATTTACTTTAGGAGATCTGCGTCAGGAGACATGTGTCAGTGGAACTGCCTTGGGAGACCTGTGAAAAGAGATCTGCATCAGTGGAATCCACTTTAGGAAACCTGCATCAGGAGACCTGCTTCAGGGGACTAGCGTCAGGAGGCCCACTTTATGACACCTGCGTCAGGGGACCTATCTTAGGAGACGCACTTTAAGAGAACTCCTTCAGGAGAGCTTTGTCAGGAGAGCTGCGTTAGGAGACCTGTGAAAGGAGACCTGCGTCAGTCGAATCCACTTTAGGAAACCTGAATCTGGAGACCAGCGTCAGCGGACCTGCGTCCCGAGGCCCACTTTATGACACCTGTGTCTGGGAACCTACCTCAGAAGATGAACTTTATCAGATCTCTGTCACGAGAGCTGTGTCAGGAGAGCTGCCTTAAGAGACCTATGAAAGGAGACCTGCCGAAATGGAAACCACTTTAGGAAACCTACAATAGGAGACTTGCGTCAGGGGACCTGCGTCAGGAGGCCAACTTAATTACACCTGCGTCAGGGGACCTACTTCAGGAGACGCAATTTAGTAGATCTATATCAGGAGAGCTGTGTCAGGGGAGCTGCCTGAGGAGACCTGTGAAAGGAGACCTGCCTCAGTGGAATCCACTTTAGGAAATCTGCATCAGGAGTCCTGCGTCAGGGGACCTGCGTCAGGAGGCCCACTTTATGACACCTGCGTCAGGAGGCCCACCTTATAACACCTGCGTCAGGGGACCTACCTTAGGAGACGTACTTTAGGATATCTCAGACAGTAGAGCTGTGTCAGGGGAACTGCCTTAGGAGACCTGTAAAAGGAGACCTGTGAACGTGGAATGCACTTTAGGAAACCTGCATCAGGAGACCCGCGTCAGGAGACCCACTTTATGATACCTGCATCAGGGGACCTACTTCAGGAGACGCACTTTAATAGATCTATATCAGGAGACCTGTGTCAGGGGAGCTGCTTTAGGATTGCTGTGAAAGGAGATCTGCATCAGTGGAATCCACATTAGGAAACCTGCATCAGTAGACCTGTATAAGGGGACCTGCGTCAGGAGGCCCAGTATATGACACCTGCGTCAGGAGGCCCACCTTATAACACCTGCGTCAGGGACCTACTTAGGAGACGTACTTTAGGATATCTCTGACAGGAGAGCTGTGTCAGGGGAACTGCCTTAGGAGACCTGTAAAAGGAGACATGTGAACGTGGTTGCACTTTAGGAAACCTGC
>BNCR01000151.1:72500-83752 GCA_014656515.1 Oryzias celebensis | reverse complement strand
TGTCATGATTTCACCAGACTCTGTTTAAATGTTCCAGACTCTATAGAAGAATAAACTCGCTGGATTTGTGTGCAATTCTTGACTTGTAAATCATCCAATATATTTTGTGTGTAATTGTGTGTATTTGCTATTGTGTATTCACAAATACACTTGAAAACAAAAACTTATGAATGCGAAATACATTTTATGCCCAACTTGAAATTACATCATTTTTTCAGGGTCAAATTTGTATTCGTTTGCATCAAATTATGAACCCATTATAATTTATCATTTTATACATTTTGGTATTTAAAAATGCTTTATTATTATATATTATTATATTATTATTATTATTATTATATATTATTATTATTATTATTATTTATTATTATTGGTTACGTTTTGTAGTTTGAGTGATTGACACTGCTGCTGCAGGTCACCCTCTATCATAGTGTTCTCTTGGGGGAAAAAGGACTTCTAATTCTGACAGGAAACCCCACTGAAGCATGAAAACAGGTGAGAGGATGGAGCCTGGATACAGCTGGGTAGCTTATGACTCACTATATTTGTTGCAGTGGTTACCTGGCTTCGCCCACAGCTCAGAGGTGAATTTCTAATGAACTCCTGCCACTCTGCAGAACTTATGTCCAAGAACAAGACAAAGGTTTTTGATTTTGGCCAAAAGAGACATGATGGTAATTTAAAGACCACTGAGAACAATTTTAAAATAGATCAGATGATCGGAGTGGGGCTTTGAAGATAAAAAGTATTTTTTTTTTTTAAATCGGTAAAAAACTCAATAGCTTTAACAAATACATATTACCCTGATCAAGACAGATGTATTTGAACATTGTTAAACCAGCTGCTAAGCTTCAGAACAGATAAAGAATGCTTTGTCTTTCATTGCTGGATCTTTTTTTTTTTCTTCTCTTTTCTTCTCCAAGCTCTCGTCGTGTTGCTCTGGAAAAAAAGAGAAGCAAATTCAAATCAAATCAAGGCTGACAGCTTGAGGAGGCCTGACGTTCCAGCACTTTCAGAGTCCCGGTGAGCCATAAGGCAGAGAAGTAAGTCGATGTGGACAGGAGAGAGAAAGACGGCCTGGGGGGCAGCAGACCACTGGACATGCATATGGCTCTCTCCTGGTTAGCCTCTCCACACTTCCTCCTCGCCACTTATGGGCGCTCGCAACCTCGTCTTATGGCACCTTGGCCAACAAGAATGGGCAAGGCAGCTGAAACCAAGCATGCTCAAGGCCAGTGACCTGGAAACGTGGCTCAACCTAGCATGTCCACTCTCTAACCCTGCTGGATTTGTATGGCCGGGAGAATGTAAACACCTCCTCCATATCCATTCAGCCCAACACACACTAGCACCCTGACACTGGGCTAACAGGCGGTGCTTTTACTGCTCTCCAATACATAAACACTCAATCTGAATAGGATTATGACAGGCCAGATTAACATGTCGATATCCTGTGACACGTTTTGTCGTGTGAAGTGAAACGTGAAGCTCCGTGAGTCAAGAACGTGTCTCTAAAAACAAGCAGCCGTAATTGCATCGAGCTGATGGATATTGAGATTAATTTCTCCTGCTGTCTTTGTGTGACACATCACGCCGTGTGACAATTTCCCATTACCCACACGCTTCACATATATTCCACGCAGACTTATCATTTCAAGAATTTCTCTCCGAGAAATAATGAAATAAGTCAGCGTGCCAATGGATCTGAATGAGTGAAATTAACAAAGACGATGTGACACAATCTGTCATCAGCCATTACAAATCAATGAGCTCTCCACTCACTCGGCCAAATTCCCAGCGGTTTCGCTCTTTAAAAGTACAGCAGGTATTTGAATACGTGATGAAGGCAGGTTTGAAAACAGGAAACGTGAGGGACATGTGACGGCGGCGACGCGACCTCCCGCCTCAGAAGCTGCTGTGGGGAAGAGGCAAGATGAGACAAGGAATCAAGCGTCACTTCTGAGATGTGATGGCGAGCTTTAAAGTCGAGGATCCTAACTTGTGTCACGTTTAGAAACAATTAGAGCATGTTTGATGCCTGATGGTGAAGTGGGTGTTCATTTAGCATATCAGCTCTGCAGACACATGAGACAAAAAGGCACTGTTGTAATGACAGACGGCTTGTCTTCAGTGTAACGTAATCAACTCCCTTTGCAATGAAACACGTAAAGGTGACCTATATCTGCTCCATTTCACACTCGCTCGTGTTCCCCTTTATTTCTGTTATGAACCGTCTAACATGGCAGCGCGCTGAAGGCGGATGTTTGCTTGATCTTTTTCGCTGTAAACCAGGGGAAAGTTGGATAATGGGCCCTCGCCTGACAAAGGTCACCCAGCCAAGAGCAAAAAGAGCCCTCCTCTGTTCCTCACCCGGTTGTCTGGATTGTGGGTGGAGTGCAGCGGCGGTGGCGTCTCTCACACTCTCTCCCCCTGACACACTCCTCCGCTCTGCTGTCCCTCAGCATCTCCGTGGGGCGGTGACTAATTGCCCCCGTAAATCACTGCGCGAGCCTCGCTATCCTCCGTTTATTTTTTCCTGACAGTAATTTAGTGCTTGCTCCTTTTACACACTTGTCATTGCGTGTTTTTCCTCACATTAGAGGCTGGTGGAAAAAGGACGGTAATTAACGGTGCGACGGGCGCTCGCCACGGCTCTTTCATCATGGTGTGATAATTGTGCTCCTTGTCTGTCATGGTAACCTCTCAGTTTCCCCTGGAACTTCTTCTGTGCTATTTGTCAAGACCGAAAAAATGGGCAGGATTCTCAGGCCTCGGCGCGCCTCGCTACCAGTTTTCCTATTTATATCAAGACTGAGTCATTTATATTTCACACAAAACTTGTCCGAAATATTAGCCCCGTCCTGCATAAGAAGATGAAAGATATATGGTAAACACAACTGAGGGTTTGATGGCTGAGGAGGTCTGTGGCCTTCCCTCGCTTTTATTTCCATTTTATTCCGCAGAGGAAGCAGGGACAGCCTAATAAACAGTCCTCGCATTCGCAGGGCTGAGACGCAGCAGCCAGGGCAGTGGGGATGTGCAGAACAGCTGAGACGATGAAAAAGCCATTCAAAGAACTAATCTATTTACAGGAAAGCCCGGCTCACTCGTGTCCTCTGGAACTGCAGCGGGACGATGCAGAGAATATGCTCTACAGCATGTCAGCTTCTATTTTTATCAGCTGTGGGCAGGTGATTCACTGTCTGCCTTGTTATCCTCTGCTGTTCCATGCTGGGATGCACGGTATCCATCACCCGTAACCCGCACCCCCCAGAGGTTAAGTCATCAATAACTTTGTTGCTGGAAATATTGCACAGGACTTGGAGGTAAGGTCCTCTGACTGGCTGTCTGCACAGCCTTCTCTCAACTTCCCTCGGCTTTTTTTAATATCTTTATTCTCCTGTCACAGACAGGGGCTAATGGGATGTGTGGTCAAGATTTCAGGATCCATCACCGGCTTGCAGAAGAATTAGCATGGGCCCTATGCATCACCTGCCAGAGCTGTCAGGCCTGCTGTCTCCCGCGCTTCATTATAGCGCTGGCACTGAGCTGCCCGTCTCCCCATCCTGAAACACAAAAAAAAAGGAAAAAACTGCCCGCCACGCCCCTCAGTGTCAGCCTCTCCAGCCGCTAAATTAGGTACTCTGTCCTTCTTTTAGAAATTAGATGGAGGAGCGCTTTCCCTCCCTCCTCTTATCATCCTTTCACTCCTCCCTTCTCCCAGTGACTAAGCTGATTTTTTTCCTTTTTTCTCTTTAACCAGGAGCAAAAAAAAAAAAAAAAAAAGAAGTCTTTACAAACTATTACAGCAATTAAGCAGCGCTTAGCCCCTGTCGCACTGAAAGAACTTTTTGATTACTCACGTCCCCTGGTTGGGTGAAGGAGGCCCGCCTCTAATTTTTGGTGGCTAAACCCCTTGTGCCCCATTCGCAGCTCGGACCCAGAAAAAACCTCCCGAGAGCCATTCTTCATGTCTGCTCAGCAGCGCAGATTAGAGCAGCAGTGCTAAGAAGGTCAGGGTGAAAATGAAGAGAGCAAAGCAGGACTACAGCTGCGGCGCTGCCCCGGCCCTTTCCCTATTATTAGCAAATCAAAGCTGCCTCCAGAAAGATTCACACTCCTCACCTGATTTTGTCCTTTTCCGCTAATCACACGGCCACTTTGCCTTGACTGACAGTTTTCTTTATAATTGGCCCATGATGTGGCAGGGATCTAATAACCAGAAAATCCCCTCTGAGGGTCCGCCAGGCTTGGGCGACCTATCTGCACGCACACACAGCGCCTCCACCATCCCCCTAGCACCATCTGCAGAGGGCCGTTGCCATGCACACTGTTTGTGCACCACAGCGGCAAGCTAATCTTAACGTTCAATAATGGTGTGAATATTCAATGAGCAGCTCGGGCAGAGGATCCACAGTAGCACACTCTAATTACTGTTCATTTGCCAGAGTATCAAAGCCTAATTACTGTTCATTTTAATGCTCCAGAGAGAAGCCAGGAGAGCCGGGCAGGGTTAGAAGAGGATGCCCTCCAGAGATCAGGCCTTTCTCCGGCTCCTGCTGCTCCGCTTGCAGCCACTTCATTGTTTTTGTGCGTCTCTCGGAACACGCCACATGTTTTGTGTCTCTGCGCGTTTCATTGAGCCAGCAAACGTCGTGAATTTCTTCAAACAAACACGTTAATCAATCACACAGACAGCCCAGAGGAGAAAAAAGAGGAGATGACATGAGGCGGAGGGAGGAGACAAGGTCCGTAATCCCAAGCTTATTGTTTCTTTTTCTCTCTTTTATGTGTTTAATGTGTTTTGGGTAAATATCTGACACAGGAGGGGAGGGGACCGCCGTCACCGTGTCTCTGCCTTCATCAGACGAAAGCTCACTTTTTTCTTCCCTCTCACCTAATCCTGACAGAAGCCGGCACAATCACTATCTGCCACCCGTTTGACAGTTTCTGTCACCAATTAGCAGCTAAATCAGCGTCTCCCCAAACAAGACAACCAAGCAATTTATATGTCTATTATTTAGCACTTGTCTAAGTGGGTATTCTTCTCTTTTCATTCACACCCTGACTCCCTCACGTTAGAAAACAGACAAACGTGATGTAGTTGGTGGCTCGCCGCTTCCCTCAGATCTTCAGGCTCCCTGCAATGGCACGTGGTGGTGGTGGTGATGGTGGGGGTGGCAGTTGGGGAATAAACCCCATCTTCCCCAACAGGAAGTTTGTTCAGTGAATTTTCCGCCCCTTTTGCTCCATAAAATTTACAAGGCATCGACAGCCCCTGTAATGAGGAGCTGCTGGCTGGCTCTCCGTGATAGAATGCTAAATGAAAAGCTGAGAGCAACACGCGAGCTTTGTTATCATTCAATCTGCTCAGGACCACAAACCGGTCATTACCCAGCCATTATTTTCCCTGATTTACAATCGCGGGTGGAGGAGGTGATTGCCGAGGCGTGCTCCCCCCTCAGTGGGACAGAGGGAAACCAGCTTGAGAATTTGCATTTACATGATCCGGCTGAGCAGCTTATTAGGTCTGGATATTTATTTTCCACTTAAACCGATGTATGATTACACTTTAATAAAGCGGAGGGAAACCACTGAGCTGGCTGATCCTTCCCGCTGCTGTCTTTGGGATTTGGGGTAATGAAAGGAGGGCAAAGGATGGAGAAGACTCTTTCATTACAAACAAATGCAGGAAGCAGGTAATTGGCAGGAGGAAAAAGAGAGGACACACTTTTTGAAGTCTTTCATTTCCCTCAGTGCAGCTAAAAGATCACTGGGTTAAGAAAGATTTAAAAACCGCATTCAGCCCATGTCTTTACTGCACACAAAACCATTTTGCTTATAAAAATATGCTACAACTGGGTAAACCTGTATTAGTTTGGTCCAAATGCTCATGCACAAGGCATGCAGAGGGAGGCAGGTCATGGCGAACACTGAAACACGGAAGGGGAAGTAGGTGACACGCAAGCATGTCAGAAGGATTTTTCTGTTGTTCAACCCCCCAAACCGTGCACAGTGATGTTCAAGTGATATGTGTGTGCCATCGTCATCCATGTGTGCATGCAGCTTTTGCGTGCGGTCAGTGAGGAGCCAGTGCGCGCAGCTCACTAACCATGAAGAACGTGACAAAAAGTACATTATGACTCGTTTGTCAGAAGGTTGATGGTTCAGTTGATGGTCTAGTTCAGTTCAGTTCGATCATTTATTTCAGCCAGCCAACAAATTGAGAAAATCCCAAACTGCCTCTGATTTATTAACCAGTCTGTTTTCTTTTAAGATGTTTCTCTGAGATTAAATTCGTAAGTCCATTCTGTGTCTTCTTCCAGCCTGATTTTCCTTGAACCGTCAGCACCATTAATCTCCAAATCCTGCATTCTGTGCTTTATCAACATAACTGGCTCAGTTCTAAAATGTTGGAGTCGTTTTTGTCTGGTGTACCACTGGGCTCTGTCCCTTTCTGTTCTCGGCCTATGCAACATCTCTGAGCTCATCATTCACTTGCATAATCTTCTAATCTTTTCTATGCTGATGACACACAGCTCTTCCCATCTTTTCCAGCGGGTGAAATGAAGGGGTTTTCTTCATATCTGCTTAGGAGTCAACATTTAGCATGCAGCCCAGCTTCATTATCAACTTGGGATCTTCAGTCACCATCCCACAGAAGTTTAGAGAACCAGAGAAACTTTAAATCCTCTCCTTCGTTTCATGCAGCTCTGTCTTCTCCGACATCAGGAAGATGCTTGTCTGTTCTTCTTGCTCATTGTTCCCAGTGGGATTCCTGCAACTGGACTACCCGTCTGCAGAACCGACACTCTGCAGATGATTTAAAATGCTGCTGCACGTCTCAGTTTTAATCAGCCATGAAATGACTGAATGCAAATGGGAATTAATTTCAACTAAGTGCAGGGAATCTTATTCCTCCCAATAGGCGGAACTGACTATTGTACCCCCCAGTAGTCTCTGACCTAACCAGTGTGTTTGCCAATCACATCTTCTGTTTACAACGACGCAGGAATGAAACCGACCCCCCTATTAGCATTGTCTAAATTTAACAAGAAGGTTTTAATAAGTTTTTAGCTTTGAAATTTTTGGTTTAAAGCAAACATAGCAAGAGTTATGACAGAATTGTGAATAAATCCTTGGAACTTTGTTTATAAATTGGTAGAGATTCACATGTTTTTTAGATATTTCCACTTTGCTTTGACCTCGTCTTTGCTTTCTTCGCAGACAACGTTTTGTCTCCACATGTTTGATCTTTTGCTATAAAACATAAAAACAGTTTGATTTCAATTTGTGTGATTTTTTTAGGGAAAAAAAAACATTTAATAGAGTTTTTTGGACAGTTCTGTATAGAGAGAAAATAGGATTTGAGTGTGTGTGTGTGTGTGTAATTCTTCATTTGTAACTCATGCAATGCATTTTGTGAGTAACTGTATGTATTTGCAATTATGGATCCACATGTACACACAAATATCAAAACACAATTTAATCATGCAAAACTTGAAATTACAGCAGCGGCTCCTACGCCTACAAATCTTTAAACAGTACGCATCATCTGCCTGATACACACACACACACACACACACACACACACACACACACACACACACATACTATACCACATTAACACAAAAATCAGAGTTTCAAGTGCACAAAGAGTTGTGTTCACGTCTTCAGATTTGTACATAGATGATGCGTTTCAAAGCTGCTAGAATGCTGGGTCATCAGTTTTCTTATCAGACACTTTGAACTTAGTCAATATTATCTTGCTGAAACTTTTTCCATTTTCTTATGCCCTGATAATTAAGCTATAAAAAAGTCTAAAAATGTGTTTTGGTTGGGGTTTTATTTTCCAAAGTTTTCAGAACTCGTTGCTCCCGCTCCCGATTTGTAGGCGTCTGAGCCGTTTTGAATTTCTAGATAGTTTTAGGCTGCTGTAATTTCAAGTTGTAAATTGTGTTTTGCATTTGTACCTTTTTGATATTTGACTGTATATGTGAATACACAATTGCAAGCACACACACAATGTTTTATGAGTTAAACAATCAAGAATTGCACACACAAATCCAAAGTTACACAACAATGCAGACACATGGGTTCAAGTGTATTTTTATTATTATTGTTTTGTAATATAATAAAATATATATGGGGTTGTAATAAAAAGGTGGGCATCAAGCTTTATCACAAAAAACAGTTTTAAAGATAAATAAGTAAAAGAAAAACTAAAGTAGAAAAAAGATCTGGCTTCATCTGGTGCACTCTTTAGTGCTCAGGAAATGACTGGAAGGTGGTTAACAAGGAAAGGTATGATGGAGACAAACATAATGAACCTGTATCTAATCTGTGTCTTGTGGATCTTGTGGGGTCTGGGTACGATCATGTCTTTTCACTACAGACATGCAAAACATCTTTTCTCTGCTGTGCTTCAGATTTCTGTGCAACAACGTAAATCCTGAATTAAGATTCAAAACAGATTCTGAAGTTCTCTGAAAAGTTTGGTTTTGGAACTCCAGATTGATTCAGTCTGATTGTTATTTTTGTTTCTGAACTCATAATCTTAGTTTTCATTGTAGGAAAATTTGCTGATCAAAAATGGAGCATCTTTTTTTCTATTCAAATTGTGATTCCCCTCTAGAAACAACACATTCGCACAAAAGGTTTAGGGTTGAATTCCTGCAGCAGGTTCTTGGATGAATATTGACACTGAATGCTCTGAAAAAGCCCCTCCTGACAGGACGCCCGGGAATTTAAAACAAATGAGTGTGTCATCCAAACAAAAATGGAAAAGAGGCACGGGGCATAATTGCTTATGGACATTTGCTTTAAGTCAAGTGATGTTGCACTTGACTTAATCAATATTAGCCTTAAAAAGACATTTATAACAGAGTCATAGTTGATGAATAAGTTGCAGCAGGAGCGAGCATCTCTGGTGTAAACAGAAGGTCATGATCTGGGATGGGGGTTGTGCGGCTGAGGGTTTTCCTGCCTCATTTTCCCGTCTCCAGGTGATCCACGCGATCGAAACAATAAGCTCATTTACACCACAGACAGAGAGGCAGCACACCTCTCCCAGCCTGCAGGATAACGACAGAGGTGGAATTCATAAAGCGAAGCTCCGTCCTCTGCTCGTCTGTTCAGAGCCGCACTGAACAACACAAGCAGACAATGTGGAGGTGAGCCCTTGGCCTGGAGTGCCCCTCATTTAAGACGATCGACAAAATCAATAATGTGAAGTATGTTTCCTTGCTTTTTCGGCTGCTTACCTGCTCCTGGAGCATTCCCCAAAGAAACCCACTGCAGCTGACTTCCATTACTGCAGCTCTTCCCCCACATGTTTGGGGCCTCAGCCACTCTGTCTTCCCGTCAGCCGCAGAAAAATGTCCAGCACAAACTGGACGCACTTTTAGCCTCAGTGGCAAACGGAGCAAGAAAAAACCAGCAGAGATGAGACACTGAAGACTGGCTTTTGAACAGCTCTAAGTAAACGTTTGTTTATCCGCTAAAGAAAATAATAACATCAACAAAACAATTCACTGAGTCCACGCTAACTTTAAGGTTTTTTTCAATATGTAAACTGATTGGCTATGAACTGGAGCTAAAATATGAATCTTTTGGAATTTTAAATAAGCAAATAAAAACTATATCAGTGGTCGTCTCGTCTTAAATCGCCTTTGTTTGCCAACAATCTTGCAAAAATTGTCCAATCTAAGGTAAGTTTTGCAAAGATAAAAATATGTAAATACTTATCTTAAGTACTTGTCTTTCTTACCACGAAGCAACTGAGCCCTTATGATGAATATTTTTGAAATATAGATAGATAGAATATATTTATTATTATGAATATTTAAGATGTTTGTCGATTTGGGTTTAGGACTGCAAGGCTACAGAGAAAATGCTCCGCTGTAAGTGCGGTGCAGCCTCTACACAGCGATCAACACTCGCATATTTTCTTTAGAAACTGCTCCTCTACACAGTATTTGTTGTCATTTTAATAGTATTGTGTTGGGATACATTTCTGTCCTCTATTTTTCTTTAGATGTGTTCTAAAAAACTAACAATGCTTTATTTTATTGAACGCGGCACAGAGCTCCACCTCAGGACAGATGTCTCTGTTGGGAAAAATGATGAAGAATTCCCTCCTGGACCAGCAGGTCATTACATGTTGTGCAGAGTTTCAGTTTGTTTGTGATCTTTATGAATGTATTGTAATTTATCTTCTGTATTGTAACTGAATCCTTTTTTTTACACTTGGTGGTGAAATGAGCAGCAGTGAGTGGACTGATGATAGGAGCAGCAGGAATAAAGACTCTGAGACGCGTCACAGACATCATAACCCAAACTAGTGCTTCAGCTGCAGGAGGGAAACCAGCAGCTTCTCTTATCTGTTAAACGGCAGTTTGAGAAGAAGAACCGCTGGGGTCCAGCCAGTCTTTCCTAAAGTCCATATGAAAGATGCCGAGAGACTCTGACCAGTGGTGGTAAATGGGCGTCAGCAGTGAAGATTTATTGAAACATCCAGACTCAAAAGTTCATCCGTGCCCACACAAAAACTGCACTTTACAGTCAAACGGAAGCACACTTTCTGCATTGAAGGGACAATTACACTGAGCTTTGTCTTTCTAGTGTTTTTTTTTTTCAGTTCATGGTGGTGGTTTATTAGTTCAGTCAGTAATGAAAGTGAAAAGAGATGAGAACAGGTGTTTTTTTTTAAATTATACAGTAGATGCTGTTTGTTTGCTGCTTAACAGCCAACCTAAAATAATATCTATTTTATGTGCTATTGTCAAACTCTACTAAGCATCTGCTTGCATGCAAAAACTTTTTTTTTTGTTTTGGAAATAAATTCAGGTGTCAATGGGTTTAAGAAATCATCAATACAAGCTTTTTAAGCATCAGAAATAGCACCTCAGCTAAAGGAACTGCTGTTTTCTTATTATTCAAACTTGTGCATGTTTTTGATCCTTTCATTTGTAGGGAACTTCCACTCTGCGCTTCTCATTTGCCACCCTTCCAAAGACTTCTGCCCCCCCCGCTGCCACCCCAAATTAAACGTTCAAGCTCCATCGCTGTCTAAATACAATAAAAACACGAGTCCACTGTTTGAACAACTTCATTAGCAGCATGCTTGTCACATTAGACAGGCGGTTGTTGAATATTCTGCATCATTATTATGGTCTGTGGGAACAACTGTTGCAACAAATCCGTTTTGGAGCTTTTAAAGCGGAACAGCCGCTTTAAGAAAGTAGCCGATG
>BNCR01000151.1:0-67500 GCA_014656515.1 Oryzias celebensis | reverse complement strand
AGAAATAATGAGTTCAAGGACCCTAAGAGAAAGTTAGTATTTTCTAGGTGGCAACATAAACACAACTCCAAGACTTTTGTCTCAGGCTGTCAGACTTTGCTATTTTTATCTAGCTGCAGTCGCTGCTAAAACATATAATCCTGTTTCTGTTTACTTAAGAAGAAAGAACTTTAGGTGTGTATTAGACCTGTTATCCAAGATTATCCATTGCATTTACAGTATTCCTCACTATAGTGCAGTTCACCTTTTGCGGTTTCCGTGTTTGGCTGATTTTTTTTAGTTAACTCACTGTGCTCTCCGTCAGGATTAGCAGCTGACCTTGCCAATCCGTCTCCTCAGGGCTGCATCTCCTGTACAGAATGCACTCGGCATGCCAGAGTTACACGAGTCATCGATCAGCTCGATTGTTTTTCATTCTACAAAACTGGACTTTTTTTTTTCCGATGAAGGTTTGAACATTGAGCGTTTAAACAAGAAATGAAAGTGTGAAAATAGTAATGTCTGTCTGAGAAAAGCTTAGAAAGTGTGTCGTGCTGAGTTTTACAGCCTTAAAACCTTTTAATTCTTCTTTGCAGATTTCAACTACTGTCTCGCAGGTTTTCTGTAGACTGTAACCCCTGCAATAAACAAGGGAACACTGTATTTACTTTGGACTACAGAGTTAAACATACTTTTTTAATTCAAATGTTTACTTCTGTAAACAAAATACTTACTTGTTAATGAATATGTAAAGCCAAATACAAGTGCATGTCTATTTTACTTTGTTTCAAATGATTTGTGAAACCTCATTGGAATATTTTTTTAATTTTATATTATATTATTATATTATAATAACTATTATATTATGAAAATAGTATTTATTTTATTTTCTATTTTAACAAACAGCATTTTTTAACATTATAGCAGATATCTACCTTTCCTGGTAACTTGGAAACTTTACTATTGAGTAAGTCAGTTATTATGTGGAACAAGTAGTGAGTAACTAATTACTTTTTTAAAGTAACATTACCAACATTGTTTTGCATTGATGAAACACGGACAGCTTAGGGGAGATCTGTCTACATAAGGGCTAATGTGTGTTCATGTCAAACTATTCCTGCTTTGTGAACTCTGCAAGCATAAAAACTGAAAATTCTTGACAAAATTGAACGTGTCTGCTGGTGATGGTGGTAGTAAGGAGCTGCGGGTGCTAATATGACGGCCAGGGAACTAGCAGGATAATCCGTTTTCCTTCTCCTTGCTCTTTTCCATCTTGGTCGGAGTTCGTTTTAGAAAACAGCGCCCTCAGACGAGAAGCTGTTTGAACTGAGATTTTGGAAGGCAGATTCATGCTTCAGTTCTCTCCTGAGAGCGATGTCCATGAAAGCAAATCAGATTAGATGAAGTGGGGGAATTTATTAGCATTCCCGCCTGTTGTTGCCAGCGAGTCCATGAATCTGTTCCAGAGTTGATGACTCCTAATTTCCACAAATCCAACAGGGGCTCTTCCAGCAGGTGCGGACGAGGCTGCCTTTATGGGTCATTTAGTTAGACAATGCATATCAGTGACTGCCCCTTAAAGTAACCATGACTTCAAGACCCTGTGTAAGCATTTTTAATCTACATGTGATCCATCATGTCTTAAGGGAATTAATCACAGAAATTCTGTTTGTTTTTTTTTTCTGAAATCCAAAGAAGTTTCATGAAACCCGCAGAGCTGGCTGAGCAGACACCTTTCAATGAACATGTTTGTGGTTGGGCGATCACTCAGCCGTTGATCATCGTGATCACTTCTAGATTGTCCCAGAAGGTGGCATGTTTATTAGTATGCAACAGATGGGGGGCCGGCGTTTCCCTTACTTAGGCTGGTGAAATGGGTCTTCTGGTGGCAGTATAAATATGATGAAGTGCACGGCGTGCCGCACAAAGTGCCCAAATGAGCGGCAGAATTGGTGTTGTAGGCTGCTTTTCAACGATGCTATCAATGATTGATCTACATCCTGCAGAGCCGCTGCATGGAGCAGAGCTGAGAGCCTATAATTTAGTTAGGAAACAATGCCTTAGACCGCCGCCTTGTGCATCCATTTCACCACAAGCATTCCCTGGTGCGGATAGATCATTAAACTAGCAGGCACTACAATATGCTGCAGTCAATGTCACTGAAAAGATGGGACAATAAAGTGAGCAGGGGGCTGCAGCAGCAGGGAGAAAGCATGTATTAATGTCACATAGGCTTTAGTCTGCCTCCTTAAGCCCTGCAAAGAGTCACCCAACCCAATTTCCATTATCATATTGATTGAAATAGTTCATCATAGTGTAATTTTAGGTTTATCGCCACCCGGTCTGGAATAAGACCAAAGCATTATCCAACAAAAGCTATTGTTCCAGGGGACGTTGCGCTGTTCCAGTTCATTGATGGAGTTGATTAAGTTTAAATGAAGCAGACAGCGGATAAAAGTGAGGGTATTGACCAGCCAGCGCAGCGCCGCGCTTGAAAAAGCCTGATACATGCGGAAAAGCAAGATTTGCTAAATGCTCTAATCTTCAATCAAATCTAACATCAATACGGACAAAGTTTGGTAATGAGAGATTCAATGAAGCATGCAGTGGAGAAAATGAATCCCCCACGCCTAAACTGAGTTCAACTTTGAAGCTTGCTTCTCAGGACAGATAGTTATTTAAATGCTAAATAAGTAACGTATTGTACTTTTCACAGCATACTAATCATTTGTTCATTTTGCCTCCATTATTTGTTCTTGTCCCACTTCCCCGCATTCATGTGGAGATGAGATCAACCTTGGATGGAGGAGTAGAGCGGATTAATTAGGTTGCCGGGAAGATCTGACGCTCGGCATCGAATGTGCACACCTGTGTGCCGTCACACTGCCGAGAGCCATCTCGATGGGCATCTCAAGTGCGGGAAAAAATGTTTCTCTCTAGCAAGTGACAAAACTGACATTTATGTTCAAATAAGCACAAAACTAGGAGAAGATCGTGTTGGATTAGAGCTCAGTGTGATGCAACATGAGCAGATTTTTCAGGCGTTTGACCTGCTAAATACAACTCAATGAGTGATGATTTTATCCAATATGATTACCTCTTGAAAAAGGTTGCTCTTTTTTTTTTTGACAGGAACAGTGTGCAAGAAATACAAAGAAAAAAAACTTCACAAAAGCGATTTATTTAAATACAAAAGAAATGTATACTGCGTAAAGTCCAATTTTTTATATTAATGCCAGTACATGCCAAACATTTCATGTTATCTTGTCACAAAAAAAACTAAAAAGCTGCAACTTTTTAGCAAATTTTGCTCAAGTAAGGTTAATAAATGTTTGACCCTGTAAAAGCCACAATAAGAGAATTTTTTTTTTTTTTTTTACAAAAACTTGTTTTTATGTTTTATTGACTAAGGTGAGTAATAAGAAGAGTAATGTTTTTGAAAATGTGTTTTCTAAAAATGCTCTATACACAATGCCTCGATTATCAATAAAAAGTAGATTCTAAATGTTTGATTTGTACAAATAAAAACTAAATGGAAAATAAAATACTGAAAAATATTTTTAATACATTATTTTCACTGATTTGTAGTTTTATGTAAAGTTCTTTTCTGACATTTTGACTGATTTTGTGACCTTTAAATCTTTAAGGTCTAGAAAGTAAAATTTCACTGAAAACATCATCAGTTCTGAACGTCATGTCACTCATGTTTGATTGATTGCTTCATTGACTGATTGATTGATTGACTGTCAAATCAATCAACAATAAATTCTATTAGTAGGGTAGTTGTCAGTTTTGATGAGCAAAGTATTACCTTTAAACATCTTAAATAGTGCTGATGATACGGCATTGCCTTGTCAGAACTTCCAATTTTTGTTTTCCATGAACTTTCAGAGATGAGAGCATTTTGGAAAATCTAATTGAGTATTATGCAGTAGAGGAAAAGACTATTAAAGGACTACATCCTTTACATCAGTGAAATGTGTCCTGTGATCCATGAATGTAATTTAAACTGAAAGTCTTCACAAAAAGATTTATATTTAGTTTCATTTAATGCAAACCAGAAATAAAACTGTTCATTTATTCAAAGATGGAAACAATACTTTTGAAAAAGGAGACAGGAATAAAAAAGACTTTGCTTTGCAAAAAGGTGGAGAATTGAGGGACACAAATGAATTGTCAGGGAAGGGGGACAAAATCTGCCTCCTAAAATGCAGGAGTCTCAGCCTCGTTTATTAAACAAATTAAGACTCGTCCAATGGTTCCAAAATAAGCGTAAATGTGCTGTTCTCCAGAAATTATTTGTGAAATTCAAATTTAACAATTTCTTTCCTCTGAGGGGACATGTTCTGCAGCAAAGGAAGCATATTTAAGAGGAAATGCTAGTCTGGGGAGCAGGGCGGAGGTTGAGAACTGGACTGAAGTGCATCCAGCAGCCGGGTCACTGCAGGGTCTGAGTTCTCCTCCCTGGGTCCTCCTCCTCCTCCTCCTCCTTGGTGGTGTTGCTGTTTAAAAAATGTAAATGAGATACTCAGATTTCATATCCAGTTGAACCATTTCTTTTAAATCTTAAAGGCTGGTAGGTCACAAGAGGAAGGACTGAGAACTTTGTGAGCAGAAATGCTCTGTCATGGACCCACATCACACACCTGTGGGTTCAGCAGCAGAATTTGGGCCAGCCAGAGCGGGAGAAGCAGCAGCAGGCTCCAGCATCTCTGGCTCCTCTGCTGGTTCAGGGTCAATGGGACCTAATAATACCAGGTTATTTCATAAAGTAATGATGAGTTTCTCATCCATTCTTGATTTGCAATCCAACACCTGCTAATCGAGTCAAACACTTTAAATGCCCATAACAGAGTCCCTGATTGGTTGACGAAAAGCAGCCACGTCCCCAGAGTTGAAATTTCTTTTTTCACTCCGTTCGCCACGCGATTCGCTCAATACGCGCTGTTTTCAGACTTTTCGTTGCGTTGGGCGCCCAGGAGAACCTCAATTCACGTGTAAACCATTGACTTTACATTGAAACTGGCACACTCCGCTACGCGAATCGCGTTTGGTGTGAATGTAGAATATATGTGTGGGTGAGAGAGAGCTAGCACTAGTACTGTTTGTTGTTGAAGCTGCCCTAACTACTTAGTACCCACTCACCCTGTCTTGTATTCCTCTTTCCCCCTTTCTTCTCAGGAAGAGCGTGTCGGGCAACAACGTTGGACACTCATTTAGGGTGTGTGTGTTCTGGTGTGGACCCTGTTCCTTCACACGTGTGCATACCACACAGTGGGGTGTTTTCCTTTGGATCTTTGTTTTTTGCAAATCTTCTCCACGTGTGCAAGCCCAGAGCTCTGTTGGTAAGCCTCGGCTCAGAAGGGTCTCCTTCCCCAATCTCACTTCCAAGTTTAATTTTTGTAAACACATTTTTGCTTTAATAAAATATTGACATTTTTGCCCATTGATTGCTTGCAGACAGAAATACTTTATTAGAAAGTGTTGTGAAACAATGTTTTTTTAACTGGAACCTCATGTAAGAAAACAATCTGTGTGTCTTTTTGATACTGACGCCACTGCTCAATGAGCATCTAAAAGACATTCTTCCCAACCAGACAGGATGGAGAAAGGTTTTAGTGAAAGACGCACCTCTGTGGGAGAAGGAGACATCAGATCATTTTTCTGCCACAAAGACACGGGTAAGGCCTCCTCTGTGCTCCTCTCCAGAGATTGGAGACAAAAGATTGAATGATCCACTACGAAGAGTCTGACCCCCACCCCCCACTCCTTCCAATCATCAAAGATGATGATGCGTAGTATGACGAAAATGTCACATGATAAGGACACTGGGGGAGGGGGAGGGGTTTATTGAATGATATGAAAATGATGTCATCATCACAGGAGATATTATTTGAAACAAACAAGGTTATGATGTCATCATCAAAGGAGATTTTATTTGAAACAAACAAGGTTATGATGTCATCATCAAAGGAGATTTTATTTGAAACAAACAAGGTTATGATACCATCATTACAGAGCAAATCTTGCCTCCAAAGTTCTCATATATAAAACTAAGACGTTGCATCAGTTACTTCGTTTTGGAGGAAGAACAACCATCAGGGTATTTTATGGAATCCTGTTTGACGGCGCTCTTCTCAACCGCAGAATCTCCAAAACGCTCTGATACAATGGAGGAACATCCACAATCCCCACCCAGTCCCATCGGTCAGGAGAAAGTTCAAGAACCAGATATCGAAGATCTTGGAGAAGAACAAACACTCGAGGCAGAAAGTCTTGCAGCATGGATCATCGGTCAAGCTACCTCACCGAATGTCCATGAAGACATATTTTCAGAGGATCTCCTGAACTCTGAAACTCCTGCTGCATCCGAGGACATATATGACCTCCTTAGAATCACTATTGATGACTTCATCAATGAAAATCTAGGAGGTCATTTGGACTCCCAAACTTCTGCAGCTTGTCAGGAGAAAGTTCAACCACCAGCTGCAAAGACACTGAAAAGAGGTCGAGACGAATCGACAAATATGGAAGATCATCCCCAAAGCAAACGGCTCAGACAAGAAGCCACCAAAAGTCCTGAGCCTATTGGAGATGATCAGATCCTCGACCTTTCCTCAGAGCCAGACAGTCATGCAACATGGACCATCGGTCAATCAACTTCACCGAATGTCTATGCAAACACATTTTTAGATGATCTACTGAGCTCTGTAACTCCTGCTGCACCCGAGGACGTCTTTGACATTCTTGGGATCACCACTGATGAGGATACTGGGGGAGCTCCAGGAGCTCCTATGGACTCCCAAACTCCTGAAGCCATTCAGGAGAAAGTTCAACCACCAGCTACAAAGTCACAGAAAAGAGGTCGAGATGAAGCTACAAATGCTGAAGATCATCCCCAAAGCAAACGGCTCAGACAAGAAACCACCAAAAGTCCTGAGCCTATTGGAGATGATGAGATCCTCGACCTTTCCTCAGAGCCAGACAGTCTTACAACATGGCTGTCTCTTAAGTGTATGCGAGGACCGTTGAACTATAGGAGAAGATATAACGCTCCTTTGCCCCAGCTTTCTACAGAGGAAGTTAATACAAAAGCTGAAAAAAAGCAGAAGCAGAAAAAGACAAAAGACTGTAAGAAGCCAGGACATTGTACAAAAGTACCCAAATAATCCCTGGCCTTACAGCAGTCTCCTCCACAACCCCTCTGTCGCCCAGTCCAGGAATCAAATTCAGAGGATGTCTCTGAACATGTCAATTTAGATGATTTGTTGAGCGACTTCTGTTATATGTTTAGAAGAAAATGCAGAAACCCTGCAGGACTGGAGACACAGCACTGAAAGTGAAGAGGAGGGAAAAATGGAGAAAAAAAAGCTGGAAATACAAAACAGCAGCTGTTACAAATAAACATTACTGTTACAATTAGTAACAGTTTAGCTTTAGGTTTTTTAATTGTAGTTTTAAATATTTTTCTTAAGTTTATGTGTTAAGTTTTTTATATATTTATGTTTTGAAATGAGCCTTTTTAGTTAGCTCAAATTCTTTTAAGCCAAAAAAACTTTTATAAATGTAAAATTGTGTAAAATGTACTTTTGATAAAAAAAAAAAAAAAAAAAAAAAAATACTCTGTGTTTTTCTGTTATATATATATGTGTGTTTATATGTGTGACTGTGTGTGCGTGTGGTGTGTCTGCGTTTGTGTATGTGTGTCTGTCTGTGTGTGTGTTTGTGTAATGCAACCACAAGGGTCACAAATAAACATTACTGTTACAGTTAGTAACAGTTTAGCTTTAGGTTTTTTAATTGTAGTTTTAAATATTTTTCTTAAGTTTATGTGTTAAGTTTTTTATATATTTATGTTTTGAAATGAGCCTTTTTAGTTAGCTCAAATTCTTTTAAGCCAAAAAAACTTTTATAAATGTAAAATTGTGTAAAATGTACTTTTGATTAAAAAAAAAAAAAAAAAAAAAAAAAAAAAAATTACTCTGTGTTTTTCTGTTATATATATGTGTGTTTATATGTGTGACTGTGTGTGCGTGTGTGTGTGTCTGCGTTTGTGTATGTGTGTCTGTCTGTGTGTGTGTTTGTGTAATGCAACCACAAGGGGTCACAATCCAGTGCCCTCTTGTGCTGGTCCCAAGTCCAGATAAATGCAGAGGGATTGTGTGAGTGTGAGAGTCTCTATCTATCTATCTATCTATCCATCCATCCATCCATCCATCCATCCATCTTTCTATCCGTTCGTTGTATACGAGCTTTTTTTTCTCTCTCTCCCTTTCTTCCGTTAAATCTTTTAAGTTCATTCCAGTCTGTGAGATGTGGGTATGTTTAATAAAATCACAATGTTTTAAATGTTTGTAAGTATTCATCTATCTATCTATAAATATATCTATGCTTTTCTAAATATGTGTTTGTATGTATTTATCTATTTATATATTCAAACATGTTTTTTCTATATGTGTCTGTGAGTGTGTGTTTGTTTGTACATATGTATGTTTAACTAAATTGCAATGTAAATATATGTTTTTGTATATGTATATCTATGTTTTTAAATGTGTGTGTGTGTGTGTGTGCCTGTGTGTGTGTTTGTGTATGCGTGTGTGTGTGCGTGTGTTTGTGGACGTGTATGTGTCTGTGTGTGTGTAATGCAACCACAAGAGGTCACAATCCAGTGAACTGTTGTGTCGGTCCCAAGTCCGGATAAATGCAGAGGGGTTGTGTGAGAGTAAAACGCAAAATGAACAAAGTGCTGAGTTATATGTAATGTATTCTCTCTTTCTCTCTCTCTCCCTCTCTCTATCAATCATTCTTCCAATAGTAGCCGGGGCGTTCATTTAAAAACAGTTCCCAGCATTTATTAGAGACCAGCGTCTATTGAAGACCAGCGTCTATTCTATCACAGACAGAACTGTGATGGTTAATGGGTTCATTTTGTGGTGAAATTCGGTCACAAAATGCAGAAAACAACAGATGAACATTCAGGATTTATTGAAATGATGAGAACATTGTATTCTGTTCTAATAAGTATGGAAGTTTTTCTGTTTGATGGAAAACATAGCTTTTTCTGTCTCACTAGAATAAGTAGTCGATCTAAGAACATATCAATGTTCCAGCCAATCAAATCATGACTTCGACGTGACATCAGCTTTTGCTACGTCTGTTGGAGCCTAAAAACGCAGCAAACCCGTCTGTGGTTCATCGCTGAGTAATTAATTCTTTATATCTACCTAGTATCTTATCATAAACATCGTTTAATAGAACACCAAAACATGCAACTTTTGTTGTGATTTCATTGTTTATTTCCTCCGTGGCGTTCAACCAATACAACTTTGTTAGCTTCCCTGCTAACATGATGCGAGCGAACACAGAGAGCCAGATATCAACCATCTCCTTATACTACGCATTAAAAGCAGGGCTGATAGTAAGCCGGTACGGTCCGCTACCGTTAAAAGATATGGCGGAAGCACGGCTGAAACGCCTGGCAGGAGATCAGCTGTTGCCGCTCTTTGCTGCTCTAACACTCTTACAAAAGCAGGTGCGAGCTGATGCCGCTTAAACTGTTAACCAGACAGCACTCTATCTCATCATTTCAGCATTTCACCAGCTTTAAGTGTCTTTTTTTAAGGTTAGTGGTGTTTTTAAGAGAATAAGATTTTATTGAATTGTAACACCTTTGTTCTGAAGGAAAGCTGTAACACTTTTATTTTGAAAGCAGCTGTAATGGAATTCTGATGCATTTGTTTTTCAGATTTGGTCGCCCTTGAACATTATGTTGGCCCTGTGGTTTTATTTAAAATTCTTTTCTTCCACATTGACTGATTTTGTGACTTTGAATCTGTAGTCTAGAAGGTAAATTAAGGCATTAAATTAATGTATTAAGAAGCAATGATTGAACTTGTATGTTCTGTGGTATTTTCACTCAGAACTTCATCAGTTCTGAACGTCATGTCACTCATGTTTGATTGATTGCTTCATTGACTGATTGATTGATTGACTGTCAAATCAATCAACAATAAATTCTATTAGTAGGGTAGTTGTCAGTTTTGATGAGCAAAGTATTACCTTTAAACATCTTAAATAGTGCTGATGATACGGCATTGCCTTGTCAGAACTTCCAATTTTTGTTTTCCATGAACTTTCAGAGATGAGAGCATTTTGGAAAATCTAATTGAGTATTATGCAGTAGAGGAAAAGACTATTAAAGGACTACATCCTTCACATCAGTGAAATGTGTCCTGTGATCCATGAATGTAATTTAAACTGAAAGTCTTCACAAAAAGATTTATATTTAGTTTCATTTAATGCAAACCAGAAATAAAACTGTTCATTTATTCAAAGATGGAAACAATACTTTTGAAAAAGGAGACAGGAATAAAAAAGACTTTGCTTGGCAAAAAGGTGGAGAATTGAGGGACACAAATGAATTGTCAGGGAAGGGGGACAAAATCTGCCTCCTATAATGCAGGAGTCTCAGCCTCGTTTATTAAACAAATTAAGACTCGTCCAATGGTTCCAAAATAAGCGTAAATGTGCTGTTCTCCAGAAATTATTTGTGAAATTCAAATGTAACAATTTCTTTCCTCTGAGGGGACATGTTCTGCAGCAAAGGAAGCATATTTAAGAGGAAATGCTAGTCTGGGGAGCAGAGCGGAGGTTGAGGCCTGGACTGAAGTGCATCCAGCAGCCGGGTCACCGCGGGGTCTGAGTTCTCCTCCCTGTGTCCTCCTCCTCCTCCTCCTCCTTGGTGGTGTTGCTGTTTAAAAAATGTAAATGAGATACTCAGATTTCATATCCAGTTGAACCATTTCTTTTAAATCTTAAAGGCTGGTAGGTCACAAGAGGAAGGACTGAGAACTTTGTGAGCAGAAATGCTCTGTCATGGACCCACATCACACACCTGTGGGTTCAGCAGCAGAATTTGGGCCAGCCAGAGCGGGAGAAGCAGCAGCAGGCTCCAGCATCTCTGGCTCCTCTGCTGGTTCAGGGTCAATGGGACCTAATAATACCAGGTTATTTCATAAAGTAATGATGAGTTTCTCATCCATTCTTGATTTGCAATCCAACACCTGCTAATCGAGTCAAACACTTTAAATGCCCATAACAGAGTCCCTGATTGGTTGACGAAAAGCAGCCACGTCCCCAGAGTTGAAATTTCTTTTTTCACTCCGTTCGCCACGCGATTCGCTCAATACGCGCTGTTTTCAGACTTTTCGTTGCGTTGGGCGCCCAGGAGAACCTCAATTCACGTGTAAACCATTGACTTTACATTGAAACTGGCACACTCCGCTACGCGAATCGCGTTTGGTGTGAATGTAGAATATATGTGTGGGTGAGAGAGAGCTAGCACTAGTACTGTTTGTTGTTGAAGCTGCCCTAACTACTTAGTACCCACTCACCCTGTCTTGTATTCCTCTTTCCCCCTTTCTTCTCAGGAAGAGCGTGTCGGGCAACAACGTTGGACACTCATTTAGGGTGTGTGTGTTCTGGTGTGGACCCTGTTCCTTCACACGTGTGCATACCACACAGTGGGGTGTTTTCCTTTGGATCTTTGTTTTTTGCAAATCTTCTCCACGTGTGCAAGCCCAGAGCTCTGTTGGTAAGCCTCGGCTCAGAAGGGTCTCCTTCCCCAATCTCACTTCCAAGTTTAATTTTTGTAAACACATTTTTGCTTTAATAAAATATTGACATTTTTGCCCATTGATTGCTTGCAGACAGAAATACTTTATTAGAAAGTGTTGTGAAACAATGTTTTTTTAACTGGAACCTCATGTAAGAAAACAATCTGTGTGTCTTTTTGATACTGGCGCCACTGCTCAATGAGCATCTAAAAGACATTCTTCCCAACCAGACAGGATGGAGAAAGGTTTTAGTGAAAGATGCACCTCTGTGGGAGAAGGAGACATCAGATCATTTTTCTGCCACAAAGACACGGGTAAGGCCTCCTCTGTGCTCCTCTCCAGAGATTGGAGACAAAAGATTGAATGATCCACTACGAAGAGTCTGACCCCCACCCCCCACTCCTTCCAATCATCAAAGATGATGATGCGTAGTATGACGAAAATGTCACATGATAAGGACACTGGGGGGAGGGGAGGGGTTTATTGAATGATATGAAAATGATGTCATCATCACAGGAGATATTATTTGAAACAAACAAGGTTATGATGTCATCATCAAAGGAGATTTTATTTGAAACAAACAAGGTTATGATGTCATCATCAAAGGAGATTTTATTTGAAACAAACAAGGTTATGATACCATCATTACAGAGCAAATCTTGCCTCCAAAGTCCTCATATATAAAACTAAGACGTTGCATCAGTTACTTCGTTTTGGAGGAAGAACAACCATCAGGGTATTTTATGGAATCCTGTTTGACGGCGCTCTTCTCAACCGCAGAATCTCCAAAACGCTCTGATACAATGGAGGAACATCCACAATCCCCACCCAGTCCCATCGGTCAGGAGAAAGTTCAACAACCAGATATCGAAGATCTTGGAGAAGAACAAATACTCGAGGCAGAAAGTCTTGCAGCATGGATCATCGGTCAAGCTACCTCACCGAATGTCCATGAAGACATATTTTCAGAGGATCTCCTGAACTCTGAAACTCCTGCTGCATCCGAGGACATATATGACCTCCTTAGAATCACTATTGATGACTACATCAATGAAAATCTAGGAGGTCATTTGGACTCCCAAACTTCTGCAGCTTGTCAGGAGAAAGTTCAACCACCAGCTGCAAAGACACTGAAAAGAGGTCGAGACGAATCGACAAATATGGAAGATCATCCCCAAAGCAAACGGCTCAGACAAGAAGTCACCAAAAGTCCTGAGCCTATTGGAGATGATCAGATCCTCGACCTTTCCTCAGAGCCAGAAAGTCACGCAACATGGACCATCGGTCAATCAGCTTCACCGAATGTCTATGCAAACACATTTTTAGATGATCTACTGAGCTCTGTAACTCCTGCTGCACCCGAGGACGTCTTTGACATTCTTGGGATCACCACTGATGAGGATACTGGGGGAGCTCCAGGAGCTCCTATGGACTCCCAAACTCCTGAAGCCATTCAGGAGAAAGTTCAACCACCAGCTACAAAGTCACAGAAAAGAGGTCGAGATGAAGCTACAAATGCTGAAGATCATCCCCAAAGCAAACGGCTCAGACAAGAAACCACCAAAAGTCCTGAGCCTATTGGAGATGATGAGATCCTCGACCTTTCCTCAGAGCCAGACAGTCTTACAACATGGCTGTCTCTTAAGTGTATGCGAGGACCGTTGAACTATAGGAGAAGATATAACACTCCTTTGCCCCAGCTTTCTACAGAGGAAGTTAATACAAAAGCTGAAAAAAAGCAGAAGCAGAAAAAGACAAAAGACTGTAAGAAGCCAGGACATTGTACAAAAGTACCCAAATAATCCCTGGCCTTACAGCAGTCTCCTCCACAACCCCTCTGTCGCCCAGTCCAGGAATCAAATTCAGAGGATGTCTCTGAACATGTCAATTTAGATGATTTGTTGAGCGACTTCTGTTATAGTTTTAGAAGAAAATGCAGAAACCCTGCAGGACTGGAGACACAGCACTGAAAGTGAAGAGGAGGGAAAAATGGAGAAAAAAAAGCTGGAAATACAAAACAGCAGCTGTTACAAATAAACATTACTGTTACAGTTAGTAACAGTTTAGCTTTAGGTTTTTTAATTGTAGTTTTAAATATTTTTCTTAAGTTTATGTGTTAAGTTTTTTATATATTTATGTTTTGAAATGAGCCTTTTTAGTTAGCTCAAATTCTTTTAAGCCAAAAAAACTTTTATAAATGTAAAATTGTGTAAAATGTACTTTTGATAAAAAAAAAAAAAAAGAAAAAAAAAATTACTCTGTGTTTTTCTGTTATATATATGTGTGTTTATATGTGTGACTGTGTGTGCGTGTGAGTATGTCTGCGTTTGTGTATGTGTGTCTGTCTGTGTGTGTGTTTGTGTAATGCAACCACAAGGGGTCACAAATAAACATTACTGTTACAGTTAGTAACAGTTTAGCTTTAGGTTTTTTAATTGTAGTTTTAAATATTTTTCTTAAGTTTATGTGTTAAGTTTTTTATATATTTATGTTTTGAAATGAGCCTTTTTAGTTAGCTCAAATTCTTTTAAGCCAAAAAAACTTTTATAAATGTAAAATTGTGTAAAATGTACTTTTGATAAAAAAAAAAAAAAAAAAAAAAAAAAAATTACTCTGTGTTTTTCTGTTATATATATGTGTGTTTATATGTGTGACTGTGTGTGCGTGTGTGTGTGTCTGCGTTTGTGTATGTGTGTCTGTCTGTGTGTGTGTTTGTGTAATGCAACCACAAGGGGTCACAATCCAGTGCCCTCTTGTGCTGGTCCCAAGTCCAGATAAATGCAGAGGGATTGTGTGAGTGTGAGAGTCTCTATCTATCTATCTATCCATCCATCCATCCATCCATCCATCCATCTTTCTATCCGTTCGTTGTATACGAGCTTTTTTTTCTCTCTCTCCCTTTCTTCCATTAAATCTTTTATGTTCATTCCAGTCTGTGAGATGTGGGTATGTTTAATAAAATCACAATGTTTTAAATGTTTGTAAGTATTCATCTATCTATCTATATATATATCTATGCTTTTCTAAATATGTGTTTGTATGTATTTATCTATTTATATATTCAAACATGTTTTTTCTATATGTGTCTGTGAGTGTGTGTTTGTTTGTACATATGTATGTTTAACTAAATTGCAATGTAAATATATGTTTTTGTATATGTATATCTATGTTTTTAAATGTGTGTGTGTGTGTGTGTGCCTGTGTGTGTGTTTGTGTATGCGTGTGTGTGTGCGTGTGTTTGTGGACGTGTATGTGTCTGTGTGTGTGTAATGCAACCACAAGAGGTCACAATCCAGTGAACTGTTGTGTCGGTCCCAAGTCCGGATAAATGCAGAGGGGTTGTGTGAGAGTAAAACGCAAAATGAACAAAGTGCTGAGTTATATGTAATGTATTCTCTCTTTCTCTCTCTCTCCCTCTCTCTATCAATCATTCTTCCAATAGTAGCCGGGGCGTTCATTTAAAAACAGTTCCCAGCATTTATTAGAGACCAGCGTCTATTAAAGACCAGCGTCTATTCTATCACAGACAGAACTGTGATGGTTAATGGGTTCATTTTGTGGTGAAATTCGGTCACAAAATGCAGAAAACAACAGATGAACATTTCAGGATTTATTGAAATGATGAGAACATTGTATTCTGTTCTAATAAGTATGGAAGTTTTTCTGTTTGATGGAAAACATAGCTTTTTCTGTCTCACTAGAATAAGTAGTCGATCTAAGAACATATCAATGTTCCAGCCAATCAAATCATGACTTCGACGTGACATCAGCTTTTGCTACGTCTGTTGGAGCCTAAAAACGCAGCAAACCCGTCTGTGGTTCATCGCTGAGTAATTAATTCTTTATATCTACCTAGTATCTTATCATAAACATCGTTTAATAGAACACCAAAACATGCAACTTTTGTTGTGATTTCATTGTTTATTTCCTCCGTGGCGTTCAACCAATACAACTTTGTTAGCTTCCCTGCTAACATGATGCGAGCGAACACAGAGAGCCAGATATCAACCATCTCCTTATACTACGCATTAAAAGCAGGGCTGATAGTAAGCCGGTACGGTCCGCTACCGTTAAAAGATATGGCGGAAGCACGGCTGAAACGCCTGGCAGGAGATCAGCTGTTGCCGCTCTTTGCTGCTCTAACACTCTTACAAAAGCAGGTGCGAGCTGATGCCGCTTAAACTGTTAACCAGACAGCACTCTATCTCATCATTTCAGCATTTCACCAGCTTTAAGTGTCTTTTTTTAAGGTTAGTGGTGTTTTTAAGAGAATAAGATTTTATTGAATTGTAACACCTTTGTTCTGAAGGAAAGCTGTAACACTTTTATTTTGAAAGCAGCTGTAATGGAATTCTGATGCATTTGTTTTTCAGATTTGGTCGCCCTTGAACATTATGTTGGCCCTGTGGTTTTATTTAAAATTCTTTTCTTCCACATTGACTGATTTTGTGACTTTGAATCTGTAGTCTAGAAGGTAAATTAAGGCATTAAATTAATGTATTAAGAAGCAATGATTGAACTTGTATGTTCTGTGGTATTTTCACTCAGAACTTCATCAGTTCTGAACGTCATGTCACTCATGTTTGATTGATTGCTTCATTGACTGATTGATTGATTGACTGTCAAATCAATCAACAATAAATTCTATTAGTAGGGTAGTTGTCAGTTTTGATGAGCAAAGTATTACCTTTAAACATCTTAAATAGTGCTGATGATACGGCATTGCCTTGTCAGAACTTCCAATTTTTGTTTTCCATGAACTTTCAGAGATGAGAGCATTTTGGAAAATCTAATTGAGTATTATGCAGTAGAGGAAAAGACTATTAAAGGACTACATCCTTCACATCAGTGAAATGTGTCCTGTGATCCATGAATGTAATTTAAACTGAAAGTCTTCACAAAAAGATTTATATTTAGTTTCATTTAATGCAAACCAGAAATAAAACTGTTCATTTATTCAAAGATGGAAACAATACTTTTGAAAAAGGAGACAGGAATAAAAAAGACTTTGCTTGGCAAAAAGGTGGAGAATTGAGGGACACAAATGAATTGTCAGGGAAGGGGGACAAAATCTGCCTCCTATAATGCAGGAGTCTCAGCCTCGTTTATTAAACAAATTAAGACTCGTCCAATGGTTCCAAAATAAGCGTAAATGTGCTGTTCTCCAGAAATTATTTGTGAAATTCAAATGTAACAATTTCTTTCCTCTGAGGGGACATGTTCTGCAGCAAAGGAAGCATATTTAAGAGGAAATGCTAGTCTGGGGAGCAGAGCGGAGGTTGAGGCCTGGACTGAAGTGCATCCAGCAGCCGGGTCACCGCGGGGTCTGAGTTCTCCTCCCTGTGTCCTCCTCCTCCTCCTCCTCCTTGGTGGTGTTGCTGTTTAAAAAATGTAAATGAGATACTCAGATTTCATATCCAGTTGAACCATTTCTTTTAAATCTTAAAGGCTGGTAGGTCACAAGAGGAAGGACTGAGAACTTTGTGAGCAGAAATGCTCTGTCATGGACCCACATCACACACCTGTGGGTTCAGCAGCAGAATTTGGGCCAGCCAGAGCGGGAGAAGCAGCAGCAGGCTCCAGCATCTCTGGCTCCTCTGCTGGTTCAGGGTCAATGGGACCTAATAATACCAGGTTATTTCATAAAGTAATGATGAGTTTCTCATCCATTCTTGATTTGCAATCCAACACCTGCTAATCGAGTCAAACACTTTAAATGCCCATAACAGAGTCCCTGATTGGTTGACGAAAAGCAGCCACGTCCCCAGAGTTGAAATTTCTTTTTTCACTCCGTTCGCCACGCGATTCGCTCAATACGCGCTGTTTTCAGACTTTTCGTTGCGTTGGGCGCCCAGGAGAACCTCAATTCACGTGTAAACCATTGACTTTACATTGAAACTGGCACACTCCGCTACGCGAATCGCGTTTGGTGTGAATGTAGAATATATGTGTGGGTGAGAGAGAGCTAGCACTAGTACTGTTTGTTGTTGAAGCTGCCCTAACTACTTAGTACCCACTCACCCTGTCTTGTATTCCTCTTTCCCCCTTTCTTCTCAGGAAGAGCGTGTCGGGCAACAACGTTGGACACTCATTTAGGGTGTGTGTGTTCTGGTGTGGACCCTGTTCCTTCACACGTGTGCATACCACACAGTGGGGTGTTTTCCTTTGGATCTTTGTTTTTTGCAAATCTTCTCCACGTGTGCAAGCCCAGAGCTCTGTTGGTAAGCCTCGGCTCAGAAGGGTCTCCTTCCCCAATCTCACTTCCAAGTTTAATTTTTGTAAACACATTTTTGCTTTAATAAAATATTGACATTTTTGCCCATTGATTGCTTGCAGACAGAAATACTTTATTAGAAAGTGTTGTGAAACAATGTTTTTTTAACTGGAACCTCATGTAAGAAAACAATCTGTGTGTCTTTTTGATACTGGCGCCACTGCTCAATGAGCATCTAAAAGACATTCTTCCCAACCAGACAGGATGGAGAAAGGTTTTAGTGAAAGACGCACCTCTGTGGGAGAAGGAGACATCAGATCATTTTTCTGCCACAAAGACACGGGTAAGGCCTCCTCTGTGCTCCTCTCCAGAGATTGGAGACAAAAGATTGAATGATCCACTACGAAGAGTCTGACCCCCACCCCCCACTCCTTCCAATCATCAAAGATGATGATGCGTAGTATGACGAAAATGTCACATGATAAGGACACTGGGGGAGGGGAGGGGTTTATTGAATGATATGAAAATGATGTCATCATCACAGGAGATATTATTTGAAACAAACAAGGTTATGATGTCATCATCAAAGGAGATTTTATTTGAAACAAACAAGGTTATGATGTCATCATCAAAGGAGATTTTATTTGAAACAAACAAGGTTATGATACCATCATTACAGAGCAAATCTTGCCTCCAAAGTCCTCATATATAAAACTAAGACGTTGCATCAGTTACTTCGTTTTGGAGGAAGAACAACCATCAGGGTATTTTATGGAATCCTGTTTGACGGCGCTCTTCTCAACCGCAGAATCTCCAAAACGCTCTGATACAATGGAGGAACATCCACAATCCCCACCCAGTCCCATCGGTCAGGAGAAAGTTCAACAACCAGATATCGAAGATCTTGGAGAAGAACAAATACTCGAGGCAGAAAGTCTTGCAGCATGGATCATCGGTCAAGCTACCTCACCGAATGTCCATGAAGACATATTTTCAGAGGATCTCCTGAACTCTGAAACTCCTGCTGCATCCGAGGACATATATGACCTCCTTAGAATCACTATTGATGACTACATCAATGAAAATCTAGGAGGTCATTTGGACTCCCAAACTTCTGCAGCTTGTCAGGAGAAAGTTCAACCACCAGCTGCAAAGACACTGAAAAGAGGTCGAGACGAATCGACAAATATGGAAGATCATCCCCAAAGCAAACGGCTCAGACAAGAAGTCACCAAAAGTCCTGAGCCTATTGGAGATGATCAGATCCTCGACCTTTCCTCAGAGCCAGAAAGTCACGCAACATGGACCATCGGTCAATCAGCTTCACCGAATGTCTATGCAAACACATTTTTAGATGATCTACTGAGCTCTGTAACTCCTGCTGCACCCGAGGACGTCTTTGACATTCTTGGGATCACCACTGATGAGGATACTGGGGGAGCTCCAGGAGCTCCTATGGACTCCCAAACTCCTGAAGCCATTCAGGAGAAAGTTCAACCACCAGCTACAAAGTCACAGAAAAGAGGTCGAGATGAAGCTACAAATGCTGAAGATCATCCCCAAAGCAAACGGCTCAGACAAGAAACCACCAAAAGTCCTGAGCCTATTGGAGATGATGAGATCCTCGACCTTTCCTCAGAGCCAGACAGTCTTACAACATGGCTGTCTCTTAAGTGTATGCGAGGACCGTTGAACTATAGGAGAAGATATAACACTCCTTTGCCCCAGCTTTCTACAGAGGAAGTTAATACAAAAGCTGAAAAAAAGCAGAAGCAGAAAAAGACAAAAGACTGTAAGAAGCCAGGACATTGTACAAAAGTACCCAAATAATCCCTGGCCTTACAGCAGTCTCCTCCACAACCCCTCTGTCGCCCAGTCCAGGAATCAAATTCAGAGGATGTCTCTGAACATGTCAATTTAGATGATTTGTTGAGCGACTTCTGTTATAGTTTTAGAAGAAAATGCAGAAACCCTGCAGGACTGGAGACACAGCACTGAAAGTGAAGAGGAGGGAAAAATGGAGAAAAAAAAGCTGGAAATACAAAACAGCAGCTGTTACAAATAAACATTACTGTTACAGTTAGTAACAGTTTAGCTTTAGGTTTTTTAATTGTAGTTTTAAATATTTTTCTTAAGTTTATGTGTTAAGTTTTTTATATATTTATGTTTTGAAATGAGCCTTTTTAGTTAGCTCAAATTCTTTTAAGCCAAAAAAACTTTTATAAATGTAAAATTGTGTAAAATGTACTTTTGATAAAAAAAAAAAAAAAGAAAAAAAAAATTACTCTGTGTTTTTCTGTTATATATATGTGTGTTTATATGTGTGACTGTGTGTGCGTGTGAGTATGTCTGCGTTTGTGTATGTGTGTCTGTCTGTGTGTGTGTTTGTGTAATGCAACCACAAGGGGTCACAAATAAACATTACTGTTACAGTTAGTAACAGTTTAGCTTTAGGTTTTTTAATTGTAGTTTTAAATATTTTTCTTAAGTTTATGTGTTAAGTTTTTTATATATTTATGTTTTGAAATGAGCCTTTTTAGTTAGCTCAAATTCTTTTAAGCCAAAAAAACTTTTATAAATGTAAAATTGTGTAAAATGTACTTTTGATAAAAAAAAAAAAAAAAAAAAGAAAAAAATTACTCTGTGTTTTTCTGTTATATATATGTGTGTTTATATGTGTGACTGTGTGTGCGTGTGTGTGTGTCTGCGTTTGTGTATGTGTGTCTGTCTGTGTGTGTGTTTGTGTAATGCAACCACAAGGGGTCACAATCCAGTGCCCTCTTGTGCTGGTCCCAAGTCCAGATAAATGCAGAGGGATTGTGTGAGTGTGAGAGTCTCTATCTATCTATCTATCCATCCATCCATCCATCCATCCATCCATCTTTCTATCCGTTCGTTGTATACGAGCTTTTTTTTCTCTCTCTCCCTTTCTTCCATTAAATCTTTTATGTTCATTCCAGTCTGTGAGATGTGGGTATGTTTAATAAAATCACAATGTTTTAAATGTTTGTAAGTATTCATCTATCTATCTATATATATATCTATGCTTTTCTAAATATGTGTTTGTATGTATTTATCTATTTATATATTCAAACATGTTTTTTCTATATGTGTCTGTGAGTGTGTGTTTGTTTGTACATATGTATGTTTAACTAAATTGCAATGTAAATATATGTTTTTGTATATGTATATCTATGTTTTTAAATGTGTGTGTGTGTGTGTGTGCCTGTGTGTGTGTTTGTGTATGCGTGTGTGTGTGCGTGTGTTTGTGGACGTGTATGTGTCTGTGTGTGTGTAATGCAACCACAAGAGGTCACAATCCAGTGAACTGTTGTGTCGGTCCCAAGTCCGGATAAATGCAGAGGGGTTGTGTGAGAGTAAAACGCAAAATGAACAAAGTGCTGAGTTATATGTAATGTATTCTCTCTTTCTCTCTCTCTCCCTCTCTCTATCAATCATTCTTCCAATAGTAGCCGGGGCGTTCATTTAAAAACAGTTCCCAGCATTTATTAGAGACCAGCGTCTATTAAAGACCAGCGTCTATTCTATCACAGACAGAACTGTGATGGTTAATGGGTTCATTTTGTGGTGAAATTCGGTCACAAAATGCAGAAAACAACAGATGAACATTTCAGGATTTATTGAAATGATGAGAACATTGTATTCTGTTCTAATAAGTATGGAAGTTTTTCTGTTTGATGGAAAACATAGCTTTTTCTGTCTCACTAGAATAAGTAGTCGATCTAAGAACATATCAATGTTCCAGCCAATCAAATCATGACTTCGACGTGACATCAGCTTTTGCTACGTCTGTTGGAGCCTAAAAACGCAGCAAACCCGTCTGTGGTTCATCGCTGAGTAATTAATTCTTTATATCTACCTAGTATCTTATCATAAACATCGTTTAATAGAACACCAAAACATGCAACTTTTGTTGTGATTTCATTGTTTATTTCCTCCGTGGCGTTCAACCAATACAACTTTGTTAGCTTCCCTGCTAACATGATGCGAGCGAACACAGAGAGCCAGATATCAACCATCTCCTTATACTACGCATTAAAAGCAGGGCTGATAGTAAGCCGGTACGGTCCGCTACCGTTAAAAGATATGGCGGAAGCACGGCTGAAACGCCTGGCAGGAGATCAGCTGTTGCCGCTCTTTGCTGCTCTAACACTCTTACAAAAGCAGGTGCGAGCTGATGCCGCTTAAACTGTTAACCAGACAGCACTCTATCTCATCATTTCAGCATTTCACCAGCTTTAAGTGTCTTTTTTTAAGGTTAGTGGTGTTTTTAAGAGAATAAGATTTTATTGAATTGTAACACCTTTGTTCTGAAGGAAAGCTGTAACACTTTTATTTTGAAAGCAGCTGTAATGGAATTCTGATGCATTTGTTTTTCAGATTTGGTCGCCCTTGAACATTATGTTGGCCCTGTGGTTTTATTTAAAATTCTTTTCTTCCACATTGACTGATTTTGTGACTTTGAATCTGTAGTCTAGAAGGTAAATTAAGGCATTAAATTAATGTATTAAGAAGCAATGATTGAACTTGTATGTTCTGTGGTATTTTCACTCAGAACTTCATCAGTTCTGAACGTCATGTCACTCATGTTTGATTGATTGCTTCATTGACTGATTGATTGATTGACTGTCAAATCAATCAACAATAAATTCTATTAGTAGGGTAGTTGTCAGTTTTGATGAGCAAAGTATTACCTTTAAACATCTTAAATAGTGCTGATGATACGGCATTGCCTTGTCAGAACTTCCAATTTTTGTTTTCCATGAACTTTCAGAGATGAGAGCATTTTGGAAAATCTAATTGAGTATTATGCAGTAGAGGAAAAGACTATTAAAGGACTACATCCTTTACATCAGTGAAATGTGTCCTGTGATCCATGAATGTAATTTAAACTGAAAGTCTTCACAAAAAGATTTATATTTAGTTTCATTTAATGCAAACCAGAAATAAAACTATTCATTTATTCAAAGATGGAAACAATACTTTTGAAAAAGGAGACAGGAATAAAAAAGACTTTGCTTGGCAAAAAGGTGGAGAATTGAGGGACACAAATGAATTGTCAGGGAAGGGGGACAAAATCTGCCTCCTATAATGCAGGAGTCTCAGCCTCGTTTATTAAACAAATTAAGACTCGTCCAATGGTTCCAAAATAAGCGTAAATGTGCTGTTCTCCAGAAATTATTTGTGAAATTCAAATGTAACAATTTCTTTCCTCTGAGGGGACATGTTCTGCAGCAAAGGAAGCATATTTAAGAGGAAATGCTAGTCTGGGGAGCAGAGCGGAGGTTGAGGCCTGGACTGAAGTGCATCCAGCAGCCGGGTCACAGCGGGGTCTGAGTTCTCCTCCCTGTGTCCTCCTCCTCCTCCTCCTCCTTGGTGGTGTTGCTGTTTAAAAAATGTAAATGAGATACTCAGATTTCATATCCAGTTGAACCATTTCTTTTAAATCTTAAAGGCTGGTAGGTCACAAGAGGAAGGACTGAGAACTTTGTGAGCAGAAATGCTCTGTCATGGACCCACATCACACACCTGTGGGTTCAGCAGCAGAATTTGGGCCAGCCAGAGCGGGAGAAGCAGCAGCAGGCTCCAGCATCTCTGGCTCCTCTGCTGGTTCAGGGTCAATGGGACCTAATAATACCAGGTTATTTCATAAAGTAATGATGAGTTTCTCATCCATTCTTGATTTGCAATCCAACACCTGCTAATCGAGTCAAACACTTTAAATGCCCATAACAGAGTCCCTGATTGGTTGACGAAAAGCAGCCACGTCCCCAGAGTTGAAATTTCTTTTTTCACTCCGTTCGCCACGCGATTCGCTCAATACGCGCTGTTTTCAGACTTTTCGTTGCGTTGGGCGCCCAGGAGAACCTCAATTCACGTGTAAACCATTGACTTTACATTGAAACTGGCACACTCCGCTACGCGAATCGCGTTTGGTGTGAATGTAGAATATATGTGTGGGTGAGAGAGAGCTAGCACTAGTACTGTTTGTTGTTGAAGCTGCCCTAACTACTTAGTACCCACTCACCCTGTCTTGTATTCCTCTTTCCCCCTTTCTTCTCAGGAAGAGCGTGTCGGGCAACAACGTTGGACACTCATTTAGGGTGTGTGTGTTCTGGTGTGGACCCTGTTCCTTCACACGTGTGCATACCACACAGTGGGGTGTTTTCCTTTGGATCTTTGTTTTTTGCAAATCTTCTCCACGTGTGCAAGCCCAGAGCTCTGTTGGTAAGCCTCGGCTCAGAAGGGTCTCCTTCCCCAATCTCACTTCCAAGTTTAATTTTTGTAAACACATTTTTGCTTTAATAAAATATTGACATTTTTGCCCATTGATTGCTTGCAGACAGAAATACTTTATTAGAAAGTGTTGTGAAACAATGTTTTTTTAACTGGAACCTCATGTAAGAAAACAATCTGTGTGTCTTTTTGATACTGGCGCCACTGCTCAATGAGCATCTAAAAGACATTCTTCCCAACCAGACAGGATGGAGAAAGGTTTTAGTGAAAGACGCACCTCTGTGGGAGAAGGAGACATCAGATCATTTTTCTGCCACAAAGACACGGGTAAGGCCTCCTCTGTGCTCCTCTCCAGAGATTGGAGACAAAAGATTGAATGATCCACTACGAAGAGTCTGACCCCACCCCCCACTCCTTCCAATCATCAAAGATGATGATGCGTAGTATGACGAAAATGTCACATGATAAGGACACTGGGGGGAGGGGTTTATTGAATGATATGAAAATGATGTCATCATCACAGGAGATATTATTTGAAACAAACAAGGTTATGATGTCATCATCAAAGGAGATTTTATTTGAAACAAACAAGGTTATGATACCATCATTACAGAGCAAATCTTGCCTCCAAAGTCCTCATATATAAAACTAAGACGTTGCATCAGTTACTTCGTTTTGGAGGAAGAACAACCATCAGGGTATTTTATGGAATCCTGTTTGACGGCGCTCTTCTCAACCGCAGAATCTCCAAAACGCTCTGATACAATGGAGGAACATCCACAATCCCCACCCAGTCCCATCGGTCAGGAGAAAGTTCAACAACCAGATATCGAAGATCTTGGAGAAGAACAAATACTCGAGGCAGAAAGTCTTGCAGCATGGATCATCGGTCAAGCTACCTCACCGAATGTCCATGAAGACATATTTTCAGAGGATCTCCTGAACTCTGAAACTCCTGCTGCATCCGAGGACATATATGACCTCCTTAGAATCACTATTGATGACTACATCAATGAAAATCTAGGAGGTCATTTGGACTCCCAAACTTCTGCAGCTTGTCAGGAGAAAGTTCAACCACCAGCTGCAAAGACACTGAAAAGAGGTCGAGACGAATCGACAAATATGGAAGATCATCCCCAAAGCAAACGGCTCAGACAAGAAGTCACCAAAAGTCCTGAGCCTATTGGAGATGATCAGATCCTCGACCTTTCCTCAGAGCCAGAAAGTCACGCAACATGGACCATCGGTCAATCAGCTTCACCGAATGTCTATGCAAACACATTTTTAGATGATCTACTGAGCTCTGTAACTCCTGCTGCACCCGAGGACGTCTTTGACATTCTTGGGATCACCACTGATGAGGATACTGGGGGAGCTCCAGGAGCTCCTATGGACTCCCAAACTCCTGAAGCCATTCAGGAGAAAGTTCAACCACCAGCTACAAAGTCACAGAAAAGAGGTCGAGATGAAGCTACAAATGCTGAAGATCATCCCCAAAGCAAACGGCTCAGACAAGAAACCACCAAAAGTCCTGAGCCTATTGGAGATGATGAGATCCTCGACCTTTCCTCAGAGCCAGACAGTCTTACAACATGGCTGTCTCTTAAGTGTATGCGAGGACCGTTGAACTATAGGAGAAGATATAACACTCCTTTGCCCCAGCTTTCTACAGAGGAAGTTAATACAAAAGCTGAAAAAAAGCAGAAGCAGAAAAAGACAAAAGACTGTAAGAAGCCAGGACATTGTACAAAAGTACCCAAATAATCCCTGGCCTTACAGCAGTCTCCTCCACAACCCCTCTGTCGCCCAGTCCAGGAATCAAATTCAGAGGATGTCTCTGAACATGTCAATTTAGATGATTTGTTGAGCGACTTCTGTTATAGTTTTAGAAGAAAATGCAGAAACCCTGCAGGACTGGAGACACAGCACTGAAAGTGAAGAGGAGGGAAAAATGGAGAAAAAAAAGCTGGAAATACAAAACAGCAGCTGTTACAAATAAACATTACTGTTACAGTTAGTAACAGTTTAGCTTTAGGTTTTTTAATTGTAGTTTTAAATATTTTTCTTAAGTTTATGTGTTAAGTTTTTTATATATTTATGTTTTGAAATGAGCCTTTTTAGTTAGCTCAAATTCTTTTAAGCCAAAAAAACTTTTATAAATGTAAAATTGTGTAAAATGTACTTTTGATAAAAAAAAAAAAAAGAAAAAAAAAATTACTCTGTGTTTTTCTGTTATATATATGTGTGTTTATATGTGTGACTGTGTGTGCGTGTGAGTATGTCTGCGTTTGTGTATGTGTGTCTGTCTGTGTGTGTGTTTGTGTAATGCAACCACAAGGGGTCACAAATAAACATTACTGTTACAGTTAGTAACAGTTTAGCTTTAGGTTTTTTAATTGTAGTTTTAAATATTTTTCTTAAGTTTATGTGTTAAGTTTTTTATATATTTATGTTTTGAAATGAGCCTTTTTAGTTAGCTCAAATTCTTTTAAGCCAAAAAAACTTTTATAAATGTAAAATTGTGTAAAATGTACTTTTGATAAAAAAAAAAAAAAAAAAGAAAAAAAAAAATTACTCTGTGTTTTTCTGTTATATATATGTGTGTTTATATGTGTGACTGTGTGTGCGTGTGTGTGTGTCTGCGTTTGTGTATGTGTGTCTGTCTGTGTGTGTGTTTGTGTAATGCAACCACAAGGGGTCACAATCCAGTGCCCTCTTGTGCTGGTCCCAAGTCCAGATAAATGCAGAGGGATTGTGTGAGTGTGAGAGTCTCTATCTATCTATCTATCCATCCATCCATCCATCCATCCATCCATCTTCTATCCGTTCGTTGTATACGAGCTTTTTTTTCTCTCTCTCCCTTTCTTCCATTAAATCTTTTATGTTCATTCCAGTCTGTGAGATGTGGGTATGTTTAATAAAATCACAATGTTTTAAATGTTTGTAAGTATTCATCTATCTATCTATATATATATCTATGCTTTTCTAAATATGTGTTTGTATGTATTTATCTATTTATATATTCAAACATGTTTTTTCTATATGTGTCTGTGAGTGTGTGTTTGTTTGTACATATGTATGTTTAACTAAATTGCAATGTAAATATATGTTTTTGTATATGTATATCTATGTTTTTAAATGTGTGTGTGTGTGTGTGTGCCTGTGTGTGTGTTTGTGTATGCGTGTGTGTGTGCGTGTGTTTGTGGACGTGTATGTGTCTGTGTGTGTGTAATGCAACCACAAGAGGTCACAATCCAGTGAACTGTTGTGTCGGTCCCAAGTCCGGATAAATGCAGAAGGGTTGTGTGAGAGTAAAACGCAAAATGAACAAAGTGCTGAGTTATATGTAATGTATTCTCTCTTTCTCTCTCTCTCCCTCTCTCTATCAATCATTCTTCCAATAGTAGCCGGGGCGTTCATTTAAAAACAGTTCCCAGCATTTATTAGAGACCAGCGTCTATTAAAGACCAGCGTCTATTCTATCACAGACAGAACTGTGATGGTTAATGGGTTCATTTTGTGGTGAAATTCGGTCACAAAATGCAGAAAACAACAGATGAACATTTCAGGATTTATTGAAATGATGAGAACATTGTATTCTGTTCTAATAAGTATGGAAGTTTTTCTGTTTGATGGAAAACATAGCTTTTTCTGTCTCACTAGAATAAGTAGTCGATCTAAGAACATATCAATGTTCCAGCCAATCAAATCATGACTTCGACGTGACATCAGCTTTTGCTACGTCTGTTGGAGCCTAAAAACGCAGCAAACCCGTCTGTGGTTCATCGCTGAGTAATTAATTCTTTATATCTACCTAGTATCTTATCATAAACATCGTTTAATAGAACACCAAAACATGCAACTTTTGTTGTGATTTCATTGTTTATTTCCTCCGTGGCGTTCAACCAATACAACTTTGTTAGCTTCCCTGCTAACATGATGCGAGCGAACACAGAGAGCCAGATATCAACCATCTCCTTATACTACGCATTAAAAGCAGGGCTGATAGTTAGCCGGTACGGTCCGCTACCGTTAAAAGATATGGCGGAAGCACGGCTGAAACGCCTGGCAGGAGATCAGCTGTTGCCGCTCTTTGCTGCTCTAACACTCTTACAAAAGCAGGTGCGAGCTGATGCCGCTTAAACTGTTAACCAGACAGCACTCTATCTCATCATTTCAGCATTTCACCAGCTTTAAGTGTCTTTTTTTAAGGTTAGTGGTGTTTTTAAGAGAATAAGATTTTATTGAATTGTAACACCTTTGTTCTGAAGGAAAGCTGTAACACTTTTATTTTGAAAGCAGCTGTAATGGAATTCTGATGCATTTGTTTTTCAGATTTGGTCGCCCTTGAACATTATGTTGGCCCTGTGGTTTTATTTAAAATTCTTTTCTTCCACATTGACTGATTTTGTGACTTTGAATCTGTAGTCTAGAAGGTAAATTAAGGCATTAAATTAATGTATTAAGAAGCAATGATTGAACTTGTATGTTCTGTGGTATTTTCACTCAGAACTTCATCAGTTCTGAACGTCATGTCACTCATGTTTGATTGATTGCTTCATTGACTGATTGATTGATTGACTGTCAAATCAATCAACAATAAATTCTATTAGTAGGGTAGTTGTCAGTTTTGATGAGCAAAGTATTACCTTTAAACATCTTAAATAGTGCTGATGATACGGCATTGCCTTGTCAGAACTTCCAATTTTTGTTTTCCATGAACTTTCAGAGATGAGAGCATTTTGGAAAATCTAATTGAGTATTATGCAGTAGAGGAAAAGACTATTAAAGGACTACATCCTTCACATCAGTGAAATGTGTCCTGTGATCCATGAATGTAATTTAAACTGAAAGTCTTCACAAAAAGATTTATATTTAGTTTCATTTAATGCAAACCAGAAATAAAACTGTTCATTTATTCAAAGATGGAAACAATACTTTTGAAAAAGGAGACAGGAATAAAAAAGACTTTGCTTGGCAAAAAGGTGGAGAATTGAGGGACACAAATGAATTGTCAGGGAAGGGGGACAAAATCTGCCTCCTATAATGCAGGAGTCTCAGCCTCGTTTATTAAACAAATTAAGACTCGTCCAATGGTTCCAAAATAAGCGTAAATGTGCTGTTCTCCAGAAATTATTTGTGAAATTCAAATGTAACAATTTCTTTCCTCTGAGGGGACATGTTCTGCAGCAAAGGAAGCATATTTAAGAGGAAATGCTAGTCTGGGGAGCAGAGCGGAGGTTGAGGCCTGGACTGAAGTGCATCCAGCAGCCGGGTCACCGCGGGGTCTGAGTTCTCCTCCCTGTGTCCTCCTCCTCCTCCTCCTCCTTGGTGGTGTTGCTGTTTAAAAAATGTAAATGAGATACTCAGATTTCATATCCAGTTGAACCATTTCTTTTAAATCTTAAAGGCTGGTAGGTCACAAGAGGAAGGACTGAGAACTTTGTGAGCAGAAATGCTCTGTCATGGACCCACATCACACACCTGTGGGTTCAGCAGCAGAATTTGGGCCAGCCAGAGCGGGAGAAGCAGCAGCAGGCTCCAGCATCTCTGGCTCCTCTGCTGGTTCAGGGTCAATGGGACCTAATAATACCAGGTTATTTCATAAAGTAATGATGAGTTTCTCATCCATTCTTGATTTGCAATCCAACACCTGCTAATCGAGTCAAACACTTTAAATGCCCATAACAGAGTCCCTGATTGGTTGACGAAAAGCAGCCACGTCCCCAGAGTTGAAATTTCTTTTTTCACTCCGTTCACCACGCGATTCGCTCAATACGCGCTGTTTTCAGACTTTTCGTTGCGTTGGGCGCCCAGGAGAACCTCAATTCACGTGTAAACCATTGACTTTACATTGAAACTGGCACACTCCGCTACGCAAATCGCGTTTGGTGTGAATGTAGAATATATGTGTGGGTGAGAGAGAGCTAGCACTAGTACTGTTTGTTGTTGAAGCTGCCCTAACTACTTAGTACCCACTCACCCTGTCTTGTATTCCTCTTTCCCCCTTTCTTCTCAGGAAGAGCGTGTCGGGCAACAACGTTGGACACTCATTTAGGGTGTGTGTGTTCTGGTGTGGACCCTGTTCCTTCACACGTGTGCATACCACACAGTGGGGTGTTTTCCTTTGGATCTTTGTTTTTTGCAAATCTTCTCCACGTGTGCAAGCCCAGAGCTCTGTTGGTAAGCCTCGGCTCAGAAGGGTCTCCTTCCCCAATCTCACTTCCAAGTTTAATTTTTGTAAACACATTTTTGCTTTAATAAAATATTGACATTTTTGCCCATTGATTGCTTGTAGACAGAAATACTTTATTAGAAAGTGTTGTGAAACAATGTTTTTTTAACTGGAACCTCATGTAAGAAAACAATCTGTGTGTCTTTTTGATACTGACGCCACTGCTCAATGAGCATCTAAAAGACATTCTTCCCAACCAGACAGGATGGAGAAAGGTTTTAGTGAAAGATGCACCTCTGTGGGAGAAGGAGACATCAGATCATTTTTCTGCCACAAAGACACGGGTAAGGCCTCCTCTGTGCTCCTCTCCAGAGATTGGAGACAAAAGATTGAATGATCCACTACGAAGAGTCTGACCCCCACCCCCCACTCCTTCCAATCATCAAAGATGATGATGCGTAGTATGACGAAAATGTCACATGATAAGGACACTGGGGGGAGGGGTTTATTGAATGATATGAAAATGATGTCATCATCACAGGAGATATTATTTGAAACAAACAAGGTTATGATGTCATCATCAAAGGAGATTTTATTTGAAACAAACAAGGTTATGATACCATCATTACAGAGCAAATCTTGCCTCCAAAGTCCTCATATATAAAACTAAGACGTTGCATCAGTTACTTCGTTTTGGAGGAAGAACAACCATCAGGGTATTTTATGGAATCCTGTTTGACGGCGCTCTTCTCAACCGCAGAATCTCCAAAACGCTCTGATACAATGGAGGAACATCCACAATCCCCACCCAGTCCCATCGGTCAGGAGAAAGTTCAACAACCAGATATCGAAGATCTTGGAGAAGAACAAATACTCGAGGCAGAAAGTCTTGCAGCATGGATCATCGGTCAAGCTACCTCACCGAATGTCCATGAAGACATATTTTCAGAGGATCTCCTGAACTCTGAAACTCCTGCTGCATCCGAGGACATATATGACCTCCTTAGAATCACTATTGATGACTACATCAATGAAAATCTAGGAGGTCATTTGGACTCCCAAACTTCTGCAGCTTGTCAGGAGAAAGTTCAACCACCAGCTGCAAAGACACTGAAAAGAGGTCGAGACGAATCGACAAATATGGAAGATCATCCCCAAAGCAAACGGCTCAGACAAGAAGTCACCAAAAGTCCTGAGCCTATTGGAGATGATCAGATCCTCGACCTTTCCTCAGAGCCAGAAAGTCACGCAACATGGACCATCGGTCAATCAGCTTCACCGAATGTCTATGCAAACACATTTTTAGATGATCTACTGAGCTCTGTAACTCCTGCTGCACCCGAGGACGTCTTTGACATTCTTGGGATCACCACTGATGAGGATACTGGGGGAGCTCCAGGAGCTCCTATGGACTCCCAAACTCCTGAAGCCATTCAGGAGAAAGTTCAACCACCAGCTACAAAGTCACAGAAAAGAGGTCGAGATGAAGCTACAAATGCTGAAGATCATCCCCAAAGCAAACGGCTCAGACAAGAAACCACCAAAAGTCCTGAGCCTATTGGAGATGATGAGATCCTCGACCTTTCCTCAGAGCCAGACAGTCTTACAACATGGCTGTCTCTTAAGTGTATGCGAGGACCGTTGAACTATAGGAGAAGATATAACACTCCTTTGCCCCAGCTTTCTACAGAGGAAGTTAATACAAAAGCTGAAAAAAAGCAGAAGCAGAAAAAGACAAAAGACTGTAAGAAGCCAGGACATTGTACAAAAGTACCCACATAATCCCTGGCCTTACAGCAGTCTCCTCCACAACCCCTCTGTCGCCCAGTCCAGGAATCAAATTCAGAGGATGTCTCTGAACATGTCAATTTAGATGATTTGTTGAGCGACTTCTGTTATAGTTTTAGAAGAAAATGCAGAAACCCTGCAGGACTGGAGACACAGCACTGAAAGTGAAGAGGAGGGAAAAATGGAGAAAAAAAAGCTGGAAATACAAAACAGCAGCTGTTACAAATAAACATTACTGTTACAGTTAGTAACAGTTTAGCTTTAGGTTTTTTAATTGTAGTTTTAAATATTTTTCTTAAGTTTATGTGTTAAGTTTTTTATATATTTATGTTTTGAAATGAGCCTTTTTAGTTAGCTCAAATTCTTTTAAGCCAAAAAAACTTTTATAAATGTAAAATTGTGTAAAATGTACTTTTGATAAAAAAAAAAAAAGAAAAAAATTACTCTGTGTTTTTCTGTTATATATATGTGTGTTTATATGTGTGACTGTGTGTGCGTGTGTGTGTGTCTGCGTTTGTGTATGTGTGTCTGTCTGTGTGTGTGTTTGTGTAATGCAACCACAAGGGGTCACAAATAAACATTACTGTTACAGTTAGTAACAGTTTAGCTTTAGGTTTTTTAATTGTAGTTTTAAATATTTTTCTTAAGTTTATGTGTTAAGTTTTTTATATATTTATGTTTTGAAATGAGCCTTTGTTAGCTCAAATTCTTTTAAGCCAAAAAAACTTTTATAAATGTAAAATTGTGTAAAATGTACTTTTGATAAAAAAAAAAAAAAAAAAAGAAAAAAAAAATTACTCTGTGTTTTTCTGTTATATATATGTGTGTTTATATGTGTGACTGTGTGTGCGTGTGTGTGTGTCTGCGTTTGTGTATGTGTGTCTGTCTGTGTGTGTGTTTGTGTAATGCAACCACAAGGGGTCACAATCCAGTGCCCTCTTGTGCTGGTCCCAAGTCCAGATAAATGCAGAGGGATTGTGTGAGTGTGAGAGTCTCTATCTATCTATCTATCCATCCATCCATCCATCCATCCATCCATCTTTCTATCCGTTCGTTGTATACGAGCTTTTTTTTCTCTCTCTCCCTTTCTTCCATTAAATCTTTCAAGTTCATTCCAGTCTGTGAGATGTGGGTATGTTTAATAAAATCACAATGTTTTAAATGTTTGTAAGTATTCATCTATCTATCTATATATATATCTATGCTTTTCTAAATATGTGTTTGTATGTATTTATCTATTTATATATTCAAACATGTTTTTTCTATATGTGTCTGTGAGTGTGTGTTTGTTTGTACATATGTATGTTTAACTAAATTGCAATGTAAATATATGTTTTTGTATATGTATATCTAGGTTTTTACTACTGTTGAGTAGCGAGTCTCTTGTGGAAACAGTTTACGGCCGATGAAGGCCACAGGATGTCGGTTGCCTGGAGGGCCTTGTAGAAGGACTGCCCCCAGACCTCTATCAGAAGCATCTGTCTGAAGAATAAAGGGCTCTTGAAAGTTTGGACTGTATAAGATAGAGTCCTTACTTAATGACTGTCTGATGTCCTCGAAAGCTGCTTCCGCCTCTTTGGTCCATTGGATGTCGTTAGGACTTCTGTCTCCAGTAAGATACGTGAGCAATGCCGCCCTAGCTGAGAAGTGAGGAATGAAACTATGATAAAATCCAGCCATGCCCAAAAAAGATCTTAATTGCTTCTTTGTGACAGGCAACGGACAGGACTGAATAGCCGAGACTTTGTCAGTTTGTGGTTGTATCACCCCGTTGCCAATGATGTAGCCCAGGTACTCAGTTTCTGGTTTGGCGAAGACACATTTTGAAGGATTGACAGTCAGTCCCGCCTCCTGGAGACAACCCAACACCCTCCCCAGATGTTCAAGGTGCTCCTTCCAGGTATTACTGAAGACGACAATATCATCCAAATAGGCTGCAGAAAACTCTGAAACTCCACACAGTACCTGATTCATGAGGCGCTGAAAGGTAGCTGGAGCTCCATGAAGTCCAAAGGGCAGAACTGTTAATTGAAACAACCCCCAGGGCGTTCGAAAGGCAGTCAGTTCTCTGGAGCTTTGAGTGAGTGGGACCTGCCAATAACCCTTGCACAGATCTATGGTAGTGAGATACTTGGCACCTCCCAGTCGCTCTATCAGATCATCAATACGTGGCGTTGGGTAAGAGTCAAACTTGGAGACAGAATTCAGGTACCTAAAGTCTATGCAGAATCTTAGGCTACCATCCTTTTTTGGAACCAATACTACTGGGCTACACCACTCACTTTTAGATGGCTCAATCACCCCCATAGAGAGCATCAGATCCACCTCCTCCTTCAGGCTGGTCAGAAGGCGTTCAGGTAACCTGTAGCTCTTACGCTTCACAACAGCTCCATCTTTTAAGATGATGTCATGCTGAATGATGGTAGTTCGCCCAGGATTGTCCTGGAAGACTGGTGTGCTGCACAAGGCTCTCACCTGCAGTTGTTGCTCTTTAGAGAGATGATCCAGATCCTGATTTGGTGAGAGAGTTAAAGGAAAATACTGCTCACCCACTTCATCGTCCTCTGGAATCTTTCTGATAAGCAGAACCTGTCGTTCCCTTTTCAGCCCTTTCCACCCATTCTTTCAGGAGGTTCACATGAAGTAATCGGGTGGAGCGTGGTTGTCCAGGTGTTGAGACACGATAGGTGGTCTGCCCAATCTTCTGCAAAATCTCAAAGGGACCTTGCCATTTTGCCAGAAGCTTGCTATCACTGCTGGGCAGAAGAACAAGCACCTTCTGACCAGGATTGAACGACCGCTGACGAGCTGATCGATCGTACCAGACCTTCTGCCGCTTTTGAGCTTCTGCCATATGGCCTTGGGCCAGTTCAGTCTTTTTCTCCAGCCGTTCCCGCATCTGAACAACAAAGGAAACCACATTAACAGTTTCTGGATGCGGTCGATACCCCTCCCACATCTCTTTAAGTAGGGCTAGGGGGGCTCTAACTTCATGTCCATACAACAGCTCAAAAGGAGAGAAACCAGTAGAGGCTTGAGGCACTTCCCTGTAGGCGAACAACAGGTACGGCAGCCACTTGTCCCAATCGGTTCCAGCCTCATTGACAAACTTCCGTAACATCTGCTTCAGGGTTTGGTTGAAGCGCTCAGTGAGGCCATCCGTTTGTGGATGATACGCAGTGGTTTTTAAGCTTCTAATGCCCAGAAGTTGGTAGACTTGCCTCAACATTATGGATAAAAAGTTGGCGCCCCTGTCAGTTAAGACTTCCCGTGGCAAACCAACTCTAGAGAAGAATTGCACCAGACAAAACGCAACTGCTTTGGCCTTTATTGATTTTAAGAGAAAGGCCTCTGGATATTTTGTGGCATAGTCAGTGATCACCAATATATATTTGTTGCCTGACTTGCTTCTTTCTAAAGGTCCCACAATGTCCATTCCTAGTCTCTCAAACGGGGTGCTGATCACTGGTAAAGGTTGTAGTAGAGCTCTGGAGGGGATTTTGATGGAAGTTTGTTGGCATTGAGGGCAACTTCTGCAGAAGGTTGCAACATCCTTACCTAACCCAGGCCAGTAGAAGTGTTTTCTGATGCGGGTTGTGGTTCTGTGCTTCCCCAAGTGGCCAGCCCAGGGAATCGAATGTCCTAATGTCAGCACCATTTCTCTGACACTTTCAGGAACTACTAGCTGCAACTCTGTCCCCCACTGGCGATAAAGAATGCCCTTTTTTAGCACAAAGCATTCACCCTGCTCTGGCAAATCCCCAGTGTCTCTCCCCTCCGCACTCTGGAAAATATGTTGTAGAGCTGAGTCCCTGGACTGCAATTCAACAATGTTTTCTGGGATGGTAAAACTTAGTGGCAGGTCTGGCTCTGAGTCAACAGGTGCATTAGTAACAGTGTGTTGGAACTTTTCTATCCTTCTCTGTCAGACGGGACTTACGAGACTTCCTGGGTGTGGCCTCCAAGTCTGCATCAAAGAAGGGTAGAGCACTGAGTGTCTCAAGGGGTTCCACCTGCTTAGCTCTGGCCCTTGTCACTGCAACATTACACATATGGTTAGTGTCCAGTAGATCAAATAGTACAGGGAGATCTAAACCCACCACTACAGGAAATGGCAGTTTATCGACAACTCCAACATTTAGAAGGTAGGTTTGATCTGCAATTTTGATGTAAACATCCGCCGTGGGATAAAACTTCTTATCTCCATGCACACAGCAGACTGGAATTGTTTTTGTACTTATCATATGAGGTGGAATGAATTGCTGATGCACCAGAGTCTGGTCACTGCCTGTATCAATGAGGGCAGTAATTAGTTCTCCATTTACCTCTATGGGTGTTAATTTAACTCCCACTGGAGGTCCATCAGGTGGTTCACAGCGTGGAGCAACACACATTTGAGTGAGTTTTGTCTTTTTAGGACACATAGGTTTGGTGTGTCCTTCTACTCCACATAGGTAGCAGATTGGTATTCTGGCTGCATTTTTGGAAGGTACATTTGCTGGTTGGCCTCCCCTTGCTGACTGCATACCAACATTACTGGCTGCTCGTTGTCCATACTGAGGGGATTGTTTGTGGCCGTCTTTTTCCTTCCACGCAGTATAACTCCATGGTTGTCCTCTACGCCGGGCAGCAACAAACACCTCCGCCATCTTAGCTGCCTCAGCTGCTGATTCTGGTTTGTGCTCCCTTATCCATACCTGTAGCTCAGGAGACAGCATCCTCAGGTATTGTTCCAAAATGATCAGTTCACCAATTTCATTGATGGTTCTACTTGTTGGTTGGATCCATTTCACATACAACTCTTTGAGCCTAGCATAAAGCTCTCTTGGGCTTTCATCAGAGTTAACGTCAAGAGAACGGAAGCGCTGTCTGTAGTTCTCTGGGTTGATGTCAAACTTGGACAAAATTGCTGCTTTAACATTATCATAATCAAGGGCGTCATCAATGTCCATCTGTACATATGCAGCCCTAGCTTTTCCAGTGAGTAAAGGAATGAGATGGAAGACCCATTCCCTTTTCTGCCACTTACAAGCTAGTGCAATTCGCTCAAATGTGATTAGATAACGTTCAACATCATCATTGTCAGTAAATTTTTCCAGTCTAGGCTCATATAGACGAGACTGACCTGATGGTTGGTGTGATGGATTTCCAGAATCATAAATGAGGTTACCAGTGGAAACACCACCCTCAGTCCCCTGAGGTTCCAGATCAGACTGTTCAATTTCAGGTATAACTGGCTCAGGTGTTGGAGCAGTACGCGCCTGAACTTCCACTTGCAGAAGTTGAAACTGGTGCTGAAGTGCTCTGAACCGTCTTTCCTGGTGAGCATTTTCTTCTCTCTGTCTGGCATCTCGAGCTTCCTGCTGACCCATATGGGAACGAAGAAGAGAAACCAGGTCTGCAACACTAGGCTCGTTACCTGTGCCTTCAGAGCTGTCCACCCCTCCAGAAGCTCCATTTTCCTCATGATCATCATCCGGTTGCTCCTGTGTGGTTTTCTGAGGTGTTGGGCCATCCTTGGCTCCTCTCATATTGCGTCCACTTTTCTGCATGCCTCAAAATCCACAAGAAGAATTAGTAAAAGGGGCAGAACAAGAAAGAAAACAAAATTGCAAAAATACAAAAAACCCTGGGCTTATGGTGGGCTTCTGACACCAATTGTCACGGGCCGCTCGGCCATGAGGATTGAGCCACAGGACAAAAAAGAATCTTTAAATAAAGGGTTGTTTATTTTACCCAACAACAAATACATAGACTTAAGTTAAAATGGGGTCAACTTAACAAAATGTAACTAAGAGACTCAGAACCAAAAGCTCAAACCAACTAAACAAAACTGACCCTCCAAACAGGAAACATCAGGGAGAATTTATACTGGCTGATCAGACCAAAGACACAATAGGGAGGGGACAATAATTCAAAACATTTAAAACATAACCATTAACTAATAAAGTAAATTACTAGTAATTTAAAGTAGTAACAAACAAAACTAACTTATACTTCAAATCAAGTTAAACATATTTCAACAAAAGAAACAATAATTCAACAAAGGAATAAACTTTTGTCTCCCCCCCTTCCATCATTTCCAAATGGGAGTGTCCAGGAAGCTTTCAGTTCCTCCCTTTCGCCACATCAGCAATTTGTGTAGCTTCTCCCTCTGCCACATCATCAGGCTTCAAGGAGAACTCAAAAGAAAATTACTTGACACATCAGAACAAAATTAACTAAATGTGTGCACAAATCATGAAGTTAATTCTGTTATTGGAGGTGTAAAGTAAAATAAATGTGTGTGCAAGTATAAATGATCAATTCTGCAACAAATTTGAAAGAAATATAACAAACGTAACTTTTAAATGTGCGGGCAGCGGAGTCTGCCCTCACAGCATCTCTTGAACATCTTCCTTAAGCTGGGGAACCAGACAGGCAGGGATGCAACAGGAAGTGTCTCTTACTCGCTGTTGTGTAGTAGTTTTCAGTTGAATACGATGAGCGGTCAAATGTGCGCAGCCTGGTTTTGAACTGAAAAGCCCGTTTGGAATACTGTGGGAAGATGACACAAGTCAGGAAACAGAATCTCATTTTATGTTGGGAGATACTGCTCCTTAACCTCTTCTTCATCTTGCACAGCACATGCCCACAAAGCTGAAGAATGTTCCTCTTCAACCCACTCTTTCAGCAAGTTCACATGAAACACTTGATGCTGTTTCCGATGTTCTGGAAGGAAGAGTTCATAGGTTACTGGTCCAGTTGTCTTCGTTACCTTGTAGGAACCTTGCCACTTTGCCAGAAGGCTGCTTTCAGAAGTCGGCAACAGCAACAGAACCTCTTGGCCTTCTTGAAAAGCTCTCCTCCTGGAAGCTTTGTCATAGTGATGTTTCTGCTTCTGTTGAACTTGTATCATATGAGCAGTGGCTAATTCCGGAAACTTGTCAAGTTTGTCTCTCATTTTCAGAACATAAGATAGGTCACCACACTTCTGCTGAGGGACAGAACTCTCCCAGACTTCCCTCAAAACATCCAAGGGGCCCCGCACTGAATGTCCATATATCAGCTGGAAGGGTGAAAAACCTGTGGATGCCTGAGGAACCTCTCTGTACGCAAAAAGCAAAAATGGAAGCCATTGATCCCAGTCTGAGCCAGTGTCATTGTCAAACCTTCTCAACATGGATTTCAGAGTCTTATTAAACCGTTCCACAAGGCCGTCAGTCTGGGGATGGTAGGGACTGATCTTCACTCCTCGAATTCCGAGCAGCCTGTAGACATTCTTTAGAAGATTTGAGGTGAAATTGGTGCCCTGATCTGTTTTGATCTCCTGTGGAATTCCAACCCTGGAAATCAGCTGGATGAGGCAGTTGACAATTTGGCGAGCTTTAATCTTTTTCAAAGGGAAAGCCTTTGGGTATCTTGTGGCATAGTCACACACTACTAGGATGTACTTGTGACCTGCGCCACTTCACTCTAGTGGGCCAACAATGTCCATAGCAATGCGAGAAAAGGGTACATCAATAATGGGCATAGGAACAAGTGGTGCTCTATCCCTCTTTCCGACCGGCGCTGTCAACTGGCATTCAGGACAAGACTGACACATCTTTACTGTATCAGCATACTGATTGGGCCAGTATGGGCCACCACTCAACCGCGTGACGTCATCACCTCCATAGAATATTAGACTAGACGTTGTTTCTCTTCCAAACCCCTGATCACCATGACAACGACGTCTTTAAAAGCCTCGCAATCTTTGGAAACCGTTATTCCGCTGTTGGACCACAACCCCTGAACTCGATTGTTTTTGGAGACATCGAGAACAACTCTTTACCATGGAAGGTGACCAGCAGGAGAGCCAGATGAAGTGTCCCTTTCTACACGACATGCATTACAGCACGGACACGTCCGTCTGGTCCAGTGTCTCCATCTCATTTGCAGAAAGCCCCAGAGATGTGTTTCCACCTCTGGTCGTTCCTAAAAGCAGCCCCACTGAATGTAGAAGAGGTATTTCTGGACCTTCTTAGACATTGTGATGACATGTGCCGGCACGTGCACACATAGGGCCCTTAGCGGGGTTTCAGCTCCTGCCCTTTCTGTGGTGTTTGGGGTCAGGGGTGTAGTTGTTGTTGTTCCCGTTTGTGTTGTTTACCTTCTGCTGTCTTCTCTTCCTCCTCCACCTCGCTCTCCTGTCCTCTTCATTGCTGAATCTGTGCTTGATTGTCTTGCTCTCCTATTTTCGGCCGCTCGCTGCCACTAGTTGCAGATCGTTTTGTGTGATTCTCGAGTCCCACGAGCCTTAGAAATAAATACGAATAAATAAATAAGAACTCTTTGGAATGTTCTGTGTCCTGCGTTTGTGTCCACGCCCTGATCCTGACACTTTCTGCCTCGTATTAAAAGTGTTCTAGTGTCACGTGTTTTATTTATTGCCGCGCGGACAACACGTGACGGTGAAGCAGCCCGAACCTGTTAGTTATGCTCTAACTAGTCGCTGTCCGCTGATTCAACCAGCTAACATATGGTTCATCATTCAGAACAACGCTCTATATTAGTCAAAGCGTTCTTAAAGTCAACACAGAGCAGATTGTACAGCGACAGGAAACTGGGTTAAAAACTACAAAATAAAACACCGGGGAGATTTTCAAAATAAACGACTCGTATTTATGGAGACTTCAAAGCTTCTGTTTAGAAATGAATTATTTAAATTCTGTCATTCAGTTTCACAATCTTTTATATAAAAATCTTTCCCATCACAACCAGACCCTGTGTTTAGAGGATAAGATGCAAAAGAGAGTTTAGCTGTGAATATAGAACAAGTGACAGGAACTGGAGGTGTAGCACCCAAAATTCAGGAAACTGGGCTTGGTGGCAGAAAGAGTAAAAATATTATTTCAAATGATAACATTACTATTATTATAAGATTACCTTACAGTGTAAAACTGAAAACCAGACACTTCTATACCATATATATGACCAAAATCACCTCTGAAAAACCAAACTAAACACAAAATCATCACAGAAATATTATGACAATACAAATAAAAATTATGAATAATGTCAGCATTCTGGAGATAAAAGTTTTAAGAAATCTGTGTTTAAATTATTCCCATCTGTGTTCAACTTGATTCATGTTGATTCTGCCTGCAGCACAAAGCTGAAATAATGAGCCTCCAGTGTTTTATTGCTTTGGATATTTTCCAATTCTATGATGAAATGAATGAACTCACGTTAACAATCGTTTCTTTACACCAAAAATGACAATTGTATCACAGGACACATATCTCAGTGGTTACCTGTTAGTACTTTATTATGAAATATAACTTTATTTCCATATTGTTTCACGTGTGTCTTACTGTCCTTTTCTGACTTTGAGCCCCTGACCCTCTAAAATGCTGTGCACGTCCCTGCATGTGTGTGATGTTTCTGTAAACAATGAAAGAGGAGTTTAACTTGAGAATTTCACATCTTGTTTCTCTTTAGATATGGAGGTCCAGCAGGCCTACAATCCTCTGAGAAAACGCCTGATATTACCTAGAACTGGGCCTGTGCGGTTCATCAAGAGGGAGAGTGAAAGCATGAAAAACACCAAAGATCTGAAGAGCCAGGTGGACTACCTCGAGAAACAGCTGACTAAAACCAAAACTGAGAACAAGCTGCTGAGGAGGGACCTGCATCAACACACGGTGGCGCTGAAGTTCTTCCAGGACCCGCAGAACAACGTCTTTGAGGTCTTGTTACAGTGATGCATCCTGATGCACAAAGTCTCTTTATGATCTGTGTTCTATTCATGTGACTCAGCAGAAAGCTGAAGTTCTCCTATTTCTACAAATGTAATATCACACTATCTTCTCAGCATTCTATTCTGACATGATTCTTTTGGATCTGTTCTCAGATTACGACCACATTCAAGGAGGAGATGAAGGCCACGTGTAAGGTGCTTGATGAAACCTTTGATTGCTGTGAAAGCTTAGCAAAGCAGCTCCAGGCCACTGAGAAGAAGCTGGAGGCCACAATGAGCAACATCCAACAGCTACTTATAGAGCGGCCCAGCCAGCTGGAGAAGAAGGAGCTCACCGTCAGACTGACCAAGGCCACTGAGGAGCTGCAGGAGAAGGAGCGCAAGATAAAGGTAAGGAGGAGGAGCATCAGGTGGAATGAGGCCTCTGTCGCTCAACTAATCCATGCACACACCTGCAGGACTTGGAGCAGAAGCTGGAGATGAGCCAGTCTTCATTCAAGCGGCAGCTGTTGACTGAACAGAAAAAATGCAATGAAGCCAAAAAGAAATCCTGTCAATTTCAGGAGCAGATTGATCAGCTGAGCAGAGAGATGAAGGTAAACCAAAGAGTTTCTGACTGTTCCCTCCTCAGACTTTCATTGACAGACAGACATGAGAAGTCTCTGGAATTCATTTGGTCTCTTTCGTTTCCCTGAAACAGAAAAAAGAGAAAGAACTGGAGAAGTTCAATCTTTATTCCAGAAGATTCTCTGGACAGACACGCAAAAAAGGTGACCAACTATTGAGCTGATTTCATTTAGAAAAAGAAAAATGTCTGATTTCTGATCAGCAGTCTGACACTTGTGCTCCGTTTCCACATTCAGCAGACAAGATGGTTCAGATGTATGGATTTGACCCCATCCCACAGCCTCCATCCCAGAGGTCAAAGCCGGTCTGTTCTGCACCTGAAAGATGTCATCCATCCCCCGTTACCATGGTAACACAGAGTACTATTTGCAGCAGTCTTTTCCAGTGTTTTATCTGTATTTCTTTCTGTTGACACAACACTTCTGTTAAATGATTCCTGTAGATTTTTGACTGATGGATTAAACATCCTACGCTTTCAGGTTGGTGACAGACGAACGGAGAGTTCCTTTCCTGGAGAAAAACGGGAGGAAAAGATCCGTCCAGAACATCTTCAGGAGTCTGCAGGTCAGTTTTAGTGATTAGCAAATCCAAATCCCAGAAATTTCTGTAGAAATACAAACACTTTCCCAATGACAGCACATTGAAAGATGCTGAGATGGAGATGTTTGTTCTTCCCAGTGGTTCTCAAGGACAATGGCTTTAAGGCCCGCCGAGCTGTCAAGAGGCCCCCCAACGGTTTCCAGAGGGACTCTGCTCATCAAACCCGCGCTCCTGAAGAGCCACGAGCGCCGGAGCAAAAGATGGAAAGGCAACACGGAGCCAGTGGGGCCAGCGATGAAGAAAAGAGGCTGATCCCAACTAAATTCAAGTGGAGGAAGATCAGGCAGCAGTTCACATTTAAAGACACTGACAACCTCCATAAAGGAAAAGCAGCTCACAGCAGCTCCCACAGCAGAGACCACAGAACCTGATGAAGGACTCACCACAGACACTGAGACCTGTTTTCAGACAACTCCACCAGTTCCCCTTGTATATAGTTACAACTGTGTATAGTTGACCTGACTTCAATTGTTACCATTTCTAATGTATGTTTGATCTTTAAATAGACATATGCAGTTTGTGTGATGTTTGAGGGAAGCTGCAACTTCTTGTGTTTTTACATTAAAAATAAACCAAAAAAATCATTTTGTCCTTTTTTATTAAACTGCTTTAACATTTTAGAATCATTTTTGACAAATGAACTCATGAAATGATTCATTGAACGTTCCTGCAGAAAACAAATTATTGTGTATTATATTTTATGAAGCAAGGTCAGCCAGTTCCTCAAATCCTCGCCATCATGATGAGCTAATAATAAAATAAAAATGTGTCAATTTTATGTCCAATCATTTTTAGTCTAAAAATCGCTGTAGTCTCGTTTGTGCAATCCCTAACATCACATAACTTTAGTTTACTCAGCGACTGCTAGCAATGTCATTCCTATACATTGTAAACATTTATATAACATATATATTTTCCATGTTTATCTATGTTATGTTTGTTGTTTCTTCGGTGTTAGTTTATGACATAAAGCTGCACTAAAAGAACAGACAGTGATGCAGGCAGTACAACGGCTGCAAATAAAATAATAAGCAATAAATCATTTGTTTATGAATGTATAGAAGTTTTTGGAGGATTTTCACCGTTGGTGTTGCAGAAATTGAGGAAAAAATGATATTTATCGAGTAATCTCATGTGAAAAGTATAGTTTAGTTTGTAATGTTTTTTTAACGCCTAAAAAATGATATTCATAGTTACAGATTTTAAAAAATCAAATCAGTCTGACTCATTTCACAAAGATACAGGACCGAACACACCAAAATGAACCAACTTGATGCTAAAAAACGATTCCAGGAGTTCAGCTCAGATAAAAACGACAAAAGAGCAAAGAAAACACAATGATTTGATTTGTTTTTGCTGATTGCAATTTTTTTTTTCCAAACTTGTTTGTTTGGTGTATTTTCTTTTAATGTTTAATTTCTTTGTTGTATAATTTTGTCAGAATATTTGTTTATGGAGAACCAAATGTTACTTAAGGTTTAAGTTAATCAAATCTGGAATACCATTCCTGTCTGTTGTTGTTTATATTTTTGTTAAAACTGTTACTTAGGTTTAAAAATTGTAATTGCATCTGTTCAGTTAACCTAGGGTTAACCTAAGGCGTGTTTTGGAATTTGGTCCTTTGCTTTTAATTTGCAAGTAATAAACTTATATTGATTAGTGTCTAAAAATACATTTTTAATATACTGGAAATATCCCCAGAATACGTCTATTCCTCTTTAAGTGCGTGAAAGGAAATGTTTAAGGTGAGGTTTCCATCCTGGTCGACCAGCTTTACTCTCTTTAGGGTGCTTGAGGGTTCGTGGGAGTTCACTCATTGACCGCTTTCCCCTGTGAATGGTGCTCTGGGAGTATGAGGTCCAGGGAACCTTACTGAGCTCTGTCCAGTCTCTGTTTGACCGGAGTAGGAGGGCTTTCTCCGCCATTCTTCTTCTTCTTCTCACTCTACAAGATCTTCTTGAACAGACAGTTGCACATCATTCCATCTGTTTCTCCGCTTCACCTCTCTTTCCTTCATATCCAAGTCCTCTTTCAGCCTTTATTCAGTCTTTAGCACCTTCTCCTTTGCATCAGCCACAGTGGCAGTCTCTGAGTGAAAAACAACACATTTGTAATAGTTGTTTTCTAAATGTTATAACTATTTTTAATGCTCCCAGTTTCTCCTCTGGTTAAAACCTCCTGGAACCAAACTCTGTGCCAGACTTTCTCTGCATAAACAGGATCTTTAACGAACTCCACAACATCCTCCATCCTTGGATCTGCCACACCGGCTCATCTAGCAGAACAATTGGTCCAATTAAGAAGGCAAAGATCCTCTTAAATTCCAACTTTTGTGTACATTTCCCCAACTGTTGGTGGGGGAAAAGATAAGCCACAAGGTGGTGCTGGTTAGTCTATCAGCCCACTTGAAGTTTAAAGAGGATTTAGCCTCATTAAGCAGCACTTTAACACTTTAAAACAGGATATTTCAGTTCAGTGACTCAGAACCCACAGCAGTCTTTTATGAGAATGCTAACACTTCACAGGAGAATTAACCGATACCATGATGTTCCTGCAAGTGGCAGCAGAGGAGCTCATCATGATCCTAAACTTTACATCCTAACATTTCCAAACACACTGTTTTTACTTTAAACTATTTATGTTTTAAGCAAACTGAATCTCTGCTGCCACCTGCAGGAGAATTAAAGCAAAAATTAAAATCAAAAGACAATAACTGCTTTTCAAAGTTAACATAAAAAATCCAATTTAAGCTGAAGCACCGTTACTCTTAAGTTTAAACTAACAATGAATGTTTTTTCAGACATTTGAACTAAAGTGAACTTCAACACAAATCACCCCAAATCATTTTATTTAGGTCCATGATGGAGATTTGACAAGCTCCTTCAATAGAAAACTTCAGTCTGTGGGGGTTACAGGGCGGGGGCAGAGCCGGCTGCTGTGGCTGGTTAGCAGGGACACGGCGTGCTTGCGTCCAACTCCACTCTTAGTCCTTTGCTCAGCAGGAAGGCTTCCTGTTTGGGATCTCGCCCGAGGAACTTCTTCAGCATCTCTGAGGCATCCTCTGAGCCGCCGGGCCGCAGGATGAACTTCCTGTAGTCCAGACCCACCTGTACAGCAAAACAACGGGCAGAAAGTCAGCTCGGGTATCATGCTTCCTAAAGAAAAGAGGCGTGGCGCTTCAGCAGATCTGCCCACCTTTGAGTTCATGATGCCCTCCTGTTTGAAACGAGCGTAGAACATGTCCATGGAGAACACCTCGCTCCACAGGTACCCGTAGTACTGTGCGTCATAGCCGCCGGCCAGGTGACCAAACGTAGCTGGCATGTCGGTTCCTGCAAAGAGGAGAGGTTGTAGTTTAGAGGCGGATCAGGGGATGCGGTCAGTCAGTCTAAACTCGGCATGATGTGATGTGAAACGTTTGATGTCTCCACACAGGACGTTCAAAATGATTATGCAAATGATATTTTTCTAAATACTCCATGTAAATGAAAGTTACCAGCACAATTTACAACTCGCTAACCATTAGAGTATTTATTAAATGTTTTTGAACAAACCTCCTGAAGATAAGAGTCTTGTTTTCAAAAATTATAAATATCAAATGCACTGTTCCACATTATTACACACAAGAGAGTTCCACAACATTTGATCAATTCCAAAGAACTGAAAATGGTCATTTGGTGAATTTGCTGCATTAGGAGGTCATATTTACTCAAATCTAAAGCTATTCCAGTCAAAAACATCTTCATAGATCAAATTCCATTTTAACAAATGACCCTTATTTTGTAGCAGCTTCACAATTTTGGCATTAAGTGAACTTGTGAGTTTTTGGAGAGAATCTACTTGAATGTCTTTATAGGAAGTCAGAATAGCCTCCCAGAGCTGTTGTTTAGATGTGAACTGCCTCCATCGTCACAGATATTCAGCTTCAGGATGCTCCAAAGGTTCTCAGTAGGGTAGAGGTCAGGGGAGGATGTGGGCTTCACCATCAGTTTATCTCCTTTTATTCTCATAGCAGCCAATGATGCAGAGGTATTCCTGCAGCGTGAGATGGTGCATTGCCATGAATGAAGATGATATTGTTACAGAAAGCTCGGCTCTTCTTCTTGTACCACAGAAGAAAGTGGTCAGTCAGATCCTCAACATACTTTTCAGAGGTCATCTTCACACCTTCAGGGACCGACCAGTTTGCTCCGCCCCCTTCTTGCTGACATCACAGCCTTGTTAGGACACGGTGGCCATCCACCAGCAACCCACTACTCCAATGAATCCACTGCAACGCACGATGGTCAGTCTCAAGGTTGAACTGTTTACCAATGAGGTAATATTTCAAAGAATCAAGAGCCCATTGCCAATGCCTCCTTTTCAATGGTTGAATACCTCTTCTCCCTTGGAAACAGCTTCCTGTTGATATACTGCTCTGGGAATTGATGCCCCTCTGGCCCTTGCAACAACACCGCACCCAATCCTTCTCCTGACGCATCGGTTTGAACTGTGAAGGGCAGAGTGAAATCTGGACATTGTAAGATGGGTTCTTGACATAAACAGGTCTTTAAGTCATGGAATGCTTCCTCAGACTCAGGGGTCCACCTCACTTTCACCGGGCTGGATTTGCGAGTCATGTCAGTGAGAACGGCTGACCTTGATGAAAAGTCTGGAATACCAACCCACTAATCCCAGAAATGATCTAAGCCTTCTCTTCGTGTTAGGGAGTGGTGCAGCTAAAACTGCATTTACTTTACCCACTTGAGGGCAAATCTAACCCCTTCCTATGACATAACCCAAGTATTCAACCTGAGTCTTGGCTAGATTACATTTCCTGGCATTAATGACTAGCCCAGTAGTCTGAATCCGCTGGAATATGTCTGCTAAGTGCTGGACATGTCATCCCAAGAACGACTGAAGACTGCAATGTCATCGATGTAAGCAGCTGCATAATCTTCAGCTCCTCTCAACACCTCATCCACCAGCCTCTGGAATGTTGCTGGTGCTCCATGCAGACCAAATGGCATTACTCTGAACCTGAAAAGACAACTGGGAACTCTGAAAGTGGTCAGGTCTTTTGAGTCTTCTGTTAGGGGTACTTGCCAATACCCTTTACATAGGTCCAAGGTTGTGAGAAATGCTGCATTTCCCAGGCGTTCAATCAGTTCATCCACCCTAGGCATAGGATAGGCGTCAAAAGCAGAAACAGCATTTAACTTTGAGAAGTTTACACAAAACCTGAGATTTGGATCATCCTTCTTTGGCACTAGGACCACAGGACTGCACCATTCACTGCGAGAGGGTTCAATAATGCCATTAGTGAGCATCTGTCACGGGCCGCTCGGCCATGAGGATTGAGCCACAGGACAAAAAAGAATCTTTAAATAAAGGGTTGTTTATTTTACCCAACAAAAAACACATAGACTTAAGTTAAAATGGGGTCAACTTAACAAAATGTAACTAAGAGACTCAGAACCAAAAGCTCAAACCAACTAAACAAAACTGACCCTCCAAACAGGAAACATCAGGGAGAATTTATACTGGCTGATCAGACCAAAGACACAATAGGGAGGGGACAACAATACAAAACATTGAAAACATAACCATTAACTAATAAAGTAAATTACTAGTAATTTAAAGTAGTAACAAACAAAACTAAGTATGCAACCACAAGAGGTCACAATCCAGTGAACTGTTGTGTCGGTCCCAAGTCCGGATAAATGCAGAGGGGTTGTGTGAGAGTAAAACGCAAAATGAACAAAGTGCTGAGTTATATGTAATGTATTCTCTCTTTCTCTCTCTCTCCCTCTCTCTATCAATCATTCTTCCAATGATAGCCGGGGGGCGTTCATTTAAAAACAGTTCCCAGCATTTATTAGAGACCAGCGTCTATTGGAGACCAGCATCTATTCTATCACAGACAGAACTGTGATGGTTAATGGGTTCATTTTGTGGTGAAATTCGGTCACAAAATGCAGAAAACAACAGATGAACATTTCAGGATTTATTGAAATGATGAGAACATTGTATTCTGTTCTAATAAGTATGGAAGTTTTTCTGTTTGATGGAAAACATAGCTTTTTCTGTCTCACTAGAATAAGTAGTCGATCTAAGAACATATCAATGTTCCAGCCAATCAAATCATGACTTCGACGTGACATCAGCTTTTGCTACGTCTGTTGGAGCCTAAAAACGCAGCAAACCCGTCTGTGGTTCATCGCTGAGTAATTAATTCTTTATATCTACCTAGTATCTTATCATAAACATCGTTTAATAGAACACCAAAACATGCAACTTTTGTTGTGATTTCATTGTTTATTTCCTCCGTGGCGTTCAACCAATACAACTTTGTTAGCTTCCCTGCTAACATGATGCGAGCGAACACAGAGAGCCAGATATCAACCATCTCCTTATACTACGCATTAAAAGCAGGGCTGATAGTTAGCCGGTACGGTCCGCTACCGTTAAAAGATATGGCGGAAGCACGGCTGAACCGCCTGGCAGGAGATCAGCTGTTGCCGCTCTTTGCTGCTCTAACACTCTTACAAAAGCAGGTGCGAGCTGATGCCGCTTAAACTGTTAACCAGACAGCACTCTATCTCATCATTTCAGCATTTCACCAGCTTTAAGTGTCTTTTTTTAAGGTTAGTGGTGTTTTTAAGAGAATAAGATTTTATTGAATTGTAACACCTTTGTTCTGAAGGAAAGCTGTAACACTTTTATTTTGAAAGCAGCTGTAATGGAATTCTGATGCATTTGTTTTTCAGATTTGGTCGCCCTTGAACATTATGTTGGCCCTGTGGTTTTATTTAAAATTCTTTTCTTCCACATTGACTGATTTTGTGACTTTGAATCTGTAGTCTAGAAGGTAAATTAAGGCATTAAATTAATGTATTAAGAAGCAATGATTGAACTTGTATGTTCTGTGGTATTTTCACTGAGAACTTCATCAGTTCTGAACGTCATGTCACTCATGTTTGATTGATTGCTTCATTGACTGATTGATTGATTGACTGTCAAATCAATCAACAATAAATTCTATTAGTAGGGTAGTTGTCAGTTTTGATGAGCAAAGTATTACCTTTAAACATCTTAAATAGTGCTGATGATACGGCATTGCCTTGTCAGAACTTCCAATTTTTGTTTTCCATGAACTTTCAGAGATGAGAGCATTTTGGAAAATCTAATTGAGTATTATGCAGTAGAGGAAAAGACTATTAAAGGACTACATCCTTTACATCAGTGAAATGTGTCCTGTGATCCATGAATGTAATTTAAACTGAAAGTCTTCACAAAAAGATTTATATTTAGTTTCATTTAATGCAAACCAGAAATAAAACTGTTCATTTATTCAAAGATGGAAACAATACTTTTGAAAAAGGAGACAGGAATAAAAAAGACTTTGCTTGGCAAAAAGGTGGAGAATTGAGGGACACAAATGAATTGTCAGGGAAGGGGGACAAAATCTGCCTCCTATAATGCAGGAGTCTCAGCCTCGTTTATTAAACAAATTAAGACTTGTCCAATGGTTCCAAAATAAGCGTAAATGTGCTGTTCTCCAGAAATTATTTGTGAAATTCAAATGTAACAATTTCTTTCCTCTGAGGGGACATGTTCTGCAGCAAAGGAAGCATATTTAAGAGGAAATGCTAGTCTGGGGAGCAGGGCGGAGGTTGAGGCCTGGACTGAAGTGCATCCAGCAGCCGGGTCACCGCGGGGTCTGAGTTCTCCTCCCTGTGTCCTCCTCCTCCTCCTCCTCCTTGGTGGTGTTGCTGTTTAAAAAATGTAAATGAGATACTCAGATTTCATATCCAGTTGAACCATTTCTTTTAAATCTTAAAGGCTGGTAGGTCACAAGAGGAAGGACTGAGAACTTTGTGAGCAGAAATGCTCTGTCATGGACCCACATCACACACCTGTGGGTTCAGCAGCAGAATTTGGGCCAGCCAGAGCGGGAGAAGCAGCAGCAGGCTCCAGCATCTCTGGCTCCTCTGCTGGTTCAGGGTCAATGGGACCTAATAATACCAGGTTATTTCATAAAGTAATGATGAGTTTCTCATCCATTCTTGATTTGCAATCCAACACCTGCTAATCGAGTCAAACACTTTAAATGCCCATAACAGAGTCCCTGATTGGTTGACGAAAAGCAGCCACGTCCCCACAGTTGAAATTTCTTTTTTCACTCCGTTCGCCACGCGATTCGCTCAATACGCGCTGTTTTCAGACTTTTCGTTGCGTTGGGCGCCCAGGAGAACCTCAATTCACGTGTAAACCATTGACTTTACATTGAAACTGGCACACTCCGCTACGCGAATCGCGTTTGGTGTGAATGTAGAATATATGTGTGGGTGAGAGAGAGCTAGCACTAGTACTGTTTGTTGTTGAAGCTGCCCTAACTACTTAGTACCCACTCACCCTGTCTTGTATTCCTCTTTCCCCCTTTCTTCTCAGGAAGAGCGTGTCGGGCAACAACGTTGGACACTCATTTAGGGTGTGTGTGTTCTGGTGTGGACCCTGTTCCTTCACACGTGTGCATACCACACAGTGGGGTGTTTTCCTTTGGATCTTTGTTTTTTGCAAATCTTCTCCACATGTGCAAGCCCAGAGCTCTGTTGGTAAGCCTCGGCTCAGAAGGGTCTCCTTCCCCAATCTCACTTCCAAGTTTAATTTTTGTAAACACATTTTTGCTTTAATAAAATATTGACATTTTTGCCCATTGATTGCTTGCAGACAGAAATACTTTATTAGAAAGTGTTGTGAAACAATGTTTTTTTAACTGGAACCTCATGTAAGAAAACAATCTGTGTGTCTTTTTGATACTGACGCCACTGCTCAATGAGCATCTAAAAGACATTCTTCCCAACCAGACAGGATGGAGAAAGGTTTTAGTGAAAGACGCACCTCTGTGGGAGAAGGAGACATCAGATCATTTTTCTGCCACAAAGACACGGGTAAGGCCTCCTCTGTGCTCCTCTCCAGAGATTGGAGACAAAAGATTGAATGATCCACTACGAAGAGTCTGACCCCCACCCCCCACTCCTTCCAATCATCAAAGATGATGATGATGCGTAGTATGACGAAAATGTCACATGATAAGGACACTGGGGGGAGGGGGAGGGGTTTATTGAATGATATGAAAATGATGTCATCATCACAGGAGATATTATTTGAAACAAACAAGGTTATGATGTCATCATCAAAGGAGATTTTATTTGAAACAAACAAGGTTATGATGTCATCATCAAAGGAGATTTTATTTGAAACAAACAAGGTTATGATACCATCATTACAGAGCAAATCTTGCCTCCAAAGTTCTCATATATAAAACTAAGACGTTGCATCAGTTACTTCGTTTTGGAGGAAGAACAACCATCAGGGTATTTTATGGAATCCTGTTTGACGGCGCTCTTCTCAACCGCAGAATCTCCAAAACGCTCTGATACAATGGAGGAACATCCACAATCCCCACCCAGTCCCATCGGTCAGGAGAAAGTTCAACAACCAGATATCGAAGATCTTGGAGAAGAACAAATACTCGAGGCAGAAAGTCTTGCAGCATGGATCATCGGTCAAGCTACCTCACCGAATGTCCATGAAGACATATTTTCAGAGGATCTCCTGAACTCTGAAACTCCTGCTGCATCCGAGGACATATATGACCTCCTTAGAATCACTATTGATGACTACATCAATGAAAATCTAGGAGGTCATTTGGACTCCCAAACTTCTGCAGCTTGTCAGGAGAAAGTTCAACCACCAGCTGCAAAGACACTGAAAAGAGGTCGAGACGAATCGACAAATATGGAAGATCATCCCCAAAGCAAACGGCTCAGACGAGAAGTCACCAAAAGTCCTGAGCCTATTGGAGATGATCAGATCCTCGACCTTTCCTCAGAGCCAGAAAGTCACGCAACATGGACCATCGGTCAATCAGCTTCACCGAATGTCTATGCAAACACATTTTTAGATGATCTACTGAGCTCTGTAACTCCTGCTGCACCCGAGGACGTCTTTGACATTCTTGGGATCACCACTGATGAGGATACTGGGGGAGCTCCAGGAGCTCCTATGGACTCCCAAACTCCTGAAGCCATTCAGGAGAAAGTTCAACCACCAGCTACAAAGTCACAGAAAAGAGGTCGAGATGAAGCTACAAATGCTGAAGATCATCCCCAAAGCAAACGGCTCAGACAAGAAACCACCAAAAGTCCTGAGCCTATTGGAGATGATGAGATCCTCGACCTTTCCTCAGAGCCAGACAGTCTTACAACATGGCTGTCTCTTAAGTGTATGCGAGGACCGTTGAACTATAGGAGAAGATATAACGCTCCTTTGCCCCAGCTTTCTACAGAGGAAATTAATACAAAAGCTGAAAAAAAGCAGAAGCAGAAAAAGACAAAAGACTGTAAGAAGCCAGGACATTGTACAAAAGTACCCAAGTAATCCCTGGCCTTACAGCAGTCTCCTCCACAACCCCTCTGTCGCCCAGTCCAGGAATAAAATTCAGAGGATGTCTCTGAACATGTCAATTTAGATGATTTGTTGAGCGACTTCTGTTATAGTTTTAGAAGAAAATGCAGAAACCCTGCAGAACTGGAGACACAGCACTGAAAGTGAAGAGGAGGGAAAAATGGAGAAAAAAAAGCTGGAAATACAAAACAGCAGCTGTTACAAATAAACATTACTGTAACAATTAGTAACAGTTTAGCTTTAGGTTTTTTAATTGTAGTTTTAAATATTTTTCTTAAGTTTATGTGTTAAGTTTTTTATATATTTATGTTTTGAAATGAGCCTTTTTAGTTAGCTCAAATTCTTTTAAGCCAAAAAAACTTTTATAAATGTAAAATTGTGTAAAATGTACTTTTGATAAAAAAAAAAAAAAAAAAGAAAAAAATTACTCTGTGTTTTTCTGTTATATATATGTGTGTTTATATGTGTGACTGTGTGTGCGTGTGTGTGTGTCTGCGTTTGTGTATGTGTGTCTGTCTGTGTGTGTGTTTGTGTAATGCAACCACAACGGGTCACAAATAAACATTACTGTTACAGTTAGTAACAGTTTAGCTTTAGGTTTTTTAATTGTAGTTTTAAATATTTTTCTTAAGTTTATGTGTTAAGTTTTTTATATATTTATGTTTTGAAATGAGCCTTTTTAGTTAGCTCAAATTCTTTTAAGCCAAAAAAACTTTTATAAATGTAAAATTGTGTAAAATGTACTTTTGATAAAAAAAAAAAAAAGAAAAAAATTACTCTGTGTTTTTCTGTTATATATATGTGTTTATATGTGTGACTGTGTGTGCGTGTGTGTGTGTCTGCGTTTGTGTATGTGTGTCTGTCTGTGTGTGTGTTTGTGTAATGCAACCACAAGGGGTCACAATCCAGTGCCCTCTTGTGCTGGTCCCAAGTCCAGATAAATGCAGAGGGATTGTGTGAGTGTGAGAGTCTCTATCTATCTATCTATCTATCCATCCATCCATCCTCCATCCATCTTTCTATCCGTTCGTTGTATACGAGCTTTTTTTTCTCTCTCTCCCTTTCTTCCATTAAATCTTTTAAGTTCATTCCAGTCTGTGAGATGTGGGTATGTTTAATAAAATCACAATGTTTTAAATGTTTGTAAGTATTCATCTATCTATCTATATATATATCTATGCTTTTCTAAATATGTGTTTGTATGTATTTATCTATTTATATATTCAAACATGTTTTTTCTATATGTGTCTGTGAGTGTGTGTTTGTTTGTACATATGTATGTTTAACTAAATTGCAATGTAAATATATGTTTTTGTATATGTATATCTATGTTTTTACTACTGTTGAGTAGCGAGTCTCTTGTGGAAACAGTTTACGGCTGATGAAGGCCACAGGATGTCGGTTGCCTGGAGGGCCTTGTAGAAGGACTGCCCCCAGACCTCTATCAGAAGCATCTGTCTGAAGAATAAAGGGCTCTTGAAAGTTTGGACTGTATAAGATAGAGTCCTTACTTAATGACTGTCTGATGTCCTCGAAAGCTGCTTCCGCCTCTTTGGTCCATTGGATGTCGTTAGGACTTCTGTCTCCAGTAAGATACGTGAGCAATGCCGCCCTAGCTGAGAAGTGAGGAATGAAACTATGATAAAATCCAGCCATGCCCAAAAAAGATCTTAATTGCTTCTTTGTGACAGGCAACGGACAGGACTGAATAGCCGAGACTTTGTCAGTTTGTGGTTGTATCACCCCGTTGCCAATGATGTAGCCCAGGTACTCAGTTTCTGGTTTGGCGAAGACACATTTTGAAGGATTGACAGTCAGTCCCGCCTCCTGGAGACAACCCAACACCCTCCCCAGATGTTCAAGGTGCTCCTTCCAGGTATTACTGAAGACGACAATATCATCCAAATAGGCTGCAGCAAACTCTGAAACTCCACACAGTACCTGATTCATGAGGCGCTGAAAGGTAGCTGGAGCTCCATGAAGTCCAAAGGGCAGAACTGTTAATTGAAACAACCCCCAGGGCGTTCGAAAGGTAGTCAGTTCTCTGGAGCTTTGAGTGAGTGGGACCTGCCAATAACCCTTGCACAGATCTATGGTAGTGAGATACTTGGCACCTCCCAGTCGCTCTATCAGATCATCAATACGTGGCATTGGGTAAGAGTCAAACTTGGAGACAGAATTCAGGTACCTAAAGTCTATGCAGAATCTTAGGCTACCATCCTTTTTTGGAACCAATACTACTGGGCTACACCACTCACTTTTAGATGGCTCAATCACCCCCATAGAGAGCATCAGATCCACCTCCTCCTTCAGGCTGGTCAGAAGGCGTTCAGGTAACCTGTAGCTCTTACGCTTCACAACAGCTCCATCTTTTAAGATGATGTCATGCTGAATGATGGTAGTTCGCCCAGGATTGTCCTGGAAGACTGGTGTGCTGCACAAGGCTCTCACCTGCAGTTGTTGCTCTTTAGAGAGATGATCCAGATCCTGATTTGGTGAGAGAGTTAAAGGAAAATACTGCTCACCCACTTCATCGTCCTCTGGAATCTTTCTGATAAGCAGAACCTGTCGTTCCCTTTTCAGCCCTTTCCACCCATTCTTTCAGGAGGTTCACATGAAGTAATCGGGTGGAGCGTGGTTGTCCAGGTGTTGAGACACGATAGGTGGTCTGCCCAATCTTCTGCAAAATCTCAAAGGGACCTTGCCATTTTGCCAGAAGCTTGCTATCACTGCTGGGCAGAAGAACAAGCACCTTCTGACCAGGATTGAACGACCGCTGACGAGCTGATCGATCGTACCAGACCTTCTGCCGCTTTTGAGCTTCTGCCATATGGCCTTGGGCCAGTTCAGTCTTTTTCTCCAGCCGTTCCCGCATCTGAACAACAAAGGAAACCACATTAACAGTTTCTGGATGCGGTCGATACCCCTCCCACATCTCTTTAAGTAGGGCTAGGGGGCCTCTAACTTCATGTCCATACAACAGCTCAAAAGGAGAGAAACCAGTAGAGGCTTGAGGCACTTCCCTGTAGGCGAACAACAGGTACGGCAGCCACTTGTCCCAATCGGTTCCAGCCTCATTGACAAACTTCCGTAACATCTGCTTCAGGGTTTGGTTGAAGCGCTCAGTGAGGCCATCCGTTTGTGGATGATACGCAGTGGTTTTTAAGCTTCTAATGCCCAGAAGTTGGTAGACTTGCCTCAACATTGTGGATAAAAAGTTGGTGCCCCTGTCAGTTAAGACTTCCCGTGGCAAACCAACTCTAGAGAAGAATTGCACCAGACAAAACGCAACTGCTTTGGCCTTTATTGATTTTAAGAGAAAGGCCTCTGGATATTTTGTGGCATAGTCAGTGATCACCAATATATATTTGTTGCCTGACTTGCTTCTTTCTAAAGGTCCCACAATGCCCATTCCTAGTCTCTCAAACGGGGTGCTGATCACTGGTAAAGGTTGTAGAGGAGCTCTGGAGGGGATTTTGATGGAAGTTTGTTGGCATTGAGGGCAACTTCTGCAGAAGGTTGCAACATCCTTACCTAACCCAGGCCAGTAGAAGTGTTTTCTGATGCGGGTTGTGGTTCTGTGCTTCCCCAAGTGGCCAGCCAAGGGAATCGAATGTCCTAATGTCAGCACCATTTCTCTGACACTTTCAGGAACCACTAGCTGCAACTCTGTCCCCCGCTGGCGATAAAGAATGCCCTTTTTTAGCACAAAGCATTCACCCTGCTCTGGCAAATCCCCAGTGTCTCTCCCCTCCGCACTCTGGAAAATATGTTGTAGAGCTGAGTCCCTGGACTGCAATTCAACAATGTTTTCTGGGATGGTAAAACTTAGTGGCAGGTCTGGCTCTGACTCAACAGGTGCATTAGTAACAGTGTGTTGGAACTTTTCTATCCTTCTCTGTCAGACGGGACTTACGAGACTTCCCGGGTGTGGCCTCCAAGTCTGCATCAAAGAAGCGAAGAGCACCGAGTGTCTCAAGGGGTTCCACCTGCTTAGCTCTGGCCCTTGTCACTGCAACATTACACATATGGTTAGTGTCCAGTAGATCAAATAGTACAGGGAGATCTAAACCCACCACTACAGGAAATGGCAGTTTATCGACAACTCCAACATTTAGAAGGTAGGTTTGATCTGCAATTTTGATGTAAACATCCGCCGTGGGATAAAACTTCTTATCTCCATGCACACAGCAGACTGGAATTGTTTTTGTACTTATCATATGAGGTGGAATGAATTGCTGATGCACCAGAGTCTGGTCACTGCCTGTATCAATGAGGGCAGTAATTAGTTCTCCATTTACCTCTATGGGTGTTAATTTAACTCCCACTGGAGGTCCATCAGCTGGTTCACAGCGTGGAGCAACACACATTTGAGTGAGTTTTGTCTTTTTAGGACACATAGGTTTGGTGTGTCCTTCTACTCCACATAGGTAGCAGATTGGTATTCTGGCTGCATTTTTGGAAGGTACATTTGCTGGTTGGCCTCCCCTTGCTGACTGCATACCAACATTACTGGCTGCTCGTTGTCCATACTGAGGGGATTGTTTGTGGCCGTCTTTTTCCTTCCACGCAGTATAACTCCATGGTTGTCCTCTACGCCGGGCAGCAACAAACACCTCCGCCATCTTAGCTGCCTCAGGTGCTGATTCTGGTTTGTGCTCCCTTATCCATACCTGTAGCTCAGGAGACAGCATCCTCAGGTATTGTTCCAAAATGATCAGTTCACCAATTTCATTGATGGTTCTACTTGTTGGTTGGATCCATTTCACATACAACTCTTTGAGCCTAGCATAAAGCTCTCTTGGGCTTTCATCAGAGTTAACGTCAAGAGAACGGAAGCGCTGTCTGTAGTTCTCTGGGTTGATGTCAAACTTGGACAAAATTGCTGCTTTAACATTATCATAATCAAGGGTGTCATCAATGTCCATCTGTACATATGCAGCCCTAGCTTTTCCAGTGAGTAAAGGAATGAGATTGAAGACCCATTCCCTTTTCTGCCACTTACAAGCTAGTGCAATTCGCTCAAATGTGATTAGATAACGTTCAACATCATCATTGTCAGTAAATTTTTCCAGTCTAGGCTCATATAGACGAGACTGACCTGATGGTTGGTGTGATGGATTTCCAGAATCATAAATGAGGTTACCAGTGGAAACACCACCCTCAGTCCCCTGAGGTTCCAGATCAGACTGTTCAATTTCAGGTATAACTGGCTCAGGTGTTGGAGCAGTACGCGCCTGAACTTCCACTTGTAGAAGTTGAAACTGGTGCTGAAGTGCTCTGAACCGTCTTTCCTGGTGAGCATTTTCTTCTCTCTGTCTGGCATCTCGAGCTTCCTGCTGACCCATATGGGAACGAAGAAGAGAAACCAGGTCTGCAACACTAGGCTCGTTACCTGTGCCTTCAGAGCTGTCCACCCCTCCAGAAGCTCCATTTTCCTCATGATCATCATCCGGTTGCTCCTGTGTGGTTTTCTGAGGTGTTGGGCCATCCTTGGCTCCTCTCATATTGCGTCCACTTTTCTGCATGCCTCAAAATCCACAAGAAGAATTAGAAAAAGGGGCAGAACAAGAAAGAAAAAAAAATTGCAAAAATACAAAAAACCCTGGGCTTATGGTGGGCTTATCCCGCTTCTGACACCAATTGTCACGGGCCGCTCAGCCATGAGGATTGAGCCACAGGACAAAAAATAATCTTTAAATAAAGGGTTGTTTATTTTACCCAACAAAAAATACATAGACTTAAGTTAAAATGGGGTCAACTTAACAAAATGTAACTAAGAGACTCAGAACCAAAAGCTCAAACCAACTAAACAAAACTGACCCTCCAAACAGGAAACATCAGGGAGAATTTATACTGGCTGATCAGACCAAAGACACAATAGGGAGGGGACAATAATTCAAAACATTGAAAACATAACCATTAACTAATAAAGTAAATTACTAGTAATTTAAAGTAGTAACAAACAAAACTAACTTATACTTCAAATCAAGTTAAACATATTTCAACAAAAGAAACAATAATTCAACAAAGGAATAAACTTTTGTCTCCCCCCTTCCATCATCTCCAAATGGGAGTGTCCAGGAAGCTTTCCAGTTCCTCCCTTTCGCCACATCAGCAATTTGTGTAGCTCCTCCCTCTGCCACATCATCAGGCTTCAAGGAGAACTCAAAAGAAAAGAATTACTTGACACATCAGAACAAAATTAACTAAATGTGTGCACAAATCATGAAGTTAATTCTGTTATTGGAGGTGTAAAGTAAAATAAATGTGTGTGCAAGTATAAATGATCAATTCTGCAACAAATTTGAAAGAAATATAACAAACTTAACTTTTAAATGTGGGGAAGCAGGGTCTGCCCTCACAGCATCTCTTGAACATCTTCCTTAAGCTGGGGAACCAGACGGGCAGGGATGCAACAGGAAGTGTCTCTTACTGGCTGTTGTGTAGTAGTTTTCAGTTGAATACGATGAGCGGTCAAATGTGTGCAGCCTGGTTTTGAACTGAAAAGCCCGTTTGGAATACTGTGGGAAGATGACACAAGTCAGGAAACAGAATCTCATTTTATGTTGGGAGATACTGCTCCTTAACCTCTTCTTCATCTTGCACAGCACATGCCCACAAAGCTGAAGAATGTTCCTCTTCAACCCACTCTTTCAGCAAGTTCACATGAAACACTTGATGCTGTTTCCGATGTTCTGGAAGGAAGAGTTCATGGGTTACTGGTCCAGTTGTCTTCGTTACCTTGTAGGAACCTTGCCACTTTGCCAGAAGGCTGCTTTCAGAAGTCGGCAACAGCAACAGAACCTCTTGGCCTTCTTGAAAAGCTCTCCTCCTGGAAGCTTTGTCATAGTGATGTTTCTGCTTCTGTTGAACTTGTATCATATGAGCAGTGGCTAATTCCTGAAACTTGTCAAGTTTGTCTCTCATTTTCAGAACATAAGATAGGTCACCACACTTCTGCTGAGGGACAGGACTCTCCCAGACTTCCCTCAAAACATCCAAGGGGCCCCGCACTGAATGTCCATATATCAGCTGGAAGGGTGAAAAACCTGTGGATGCCTGAGGAACCTCTCTGTACGCAAAAAGCAAAAATGGAAGCCATTGATCCCAGTCTGAGCCAGTGTCATTGTCAAACCTTCTCAACATGGATTTCAGAGTCTTATTAAACCGTTCCACAAGGCCGTCAGTCTGGGGATGGTAGGGACTGATCTTCACTCCTCGAGTTCCGAGCAGCCTGTAGACATTCTTTAGAAGATTTGAGGTGAAATTGGTGCCCTGTCCTGTTATGATCTCCTGTGGAATTCCAACCTTGGAAAACAGCTGGATGAGGCAGTTGACAATTTGGCGAGCTTTAATCTTTTTCAAAGGGAAAGCCTTTGGGTATCTTGTGGCATAGTCACACACTACTAGGATGTACTTATGACCTGCGGCACTTCACTCTAGTGGGCCAACAATGTCCATAGCAATGCGAGAAAAGGGTACATCAATAATGGGCATAGGAACAAGTGGTGCTCTATCCCTCTTTCCGACCGGCGCTGTCAACTGGCATTCAGGACAAGACTGACACATCTTTACTGTATCAGCATACTGATTGGGCCAGTAAAAACGTGGAACCATACGTGAGAATGTCTTCATTTGTCCCAAGTGTCCTGCCCAGGGAATCGAATGATGAATCGAATGGTTTGTAAGCCTCAAATTCTGAGGAACTACCAACTGGTCCCCGATTCGACTACGGCGATAGAGCAGATCACCCTTAACCACAAAAACCTCCTGACGGGGGCCATTTACTTGGGTCGAGTCCGGGACACATGCAGCAAACAAGTGCTTAAGTGGAGGGTCTTCTCTCTGCATCTCTGAGATAACACTTGGGAGAGTGAAACTGTCATTTTCTACAGGGCTTGGAAGTGAACCAGCAAGTTTTGTACCTCGAATCTTGTCCTGCCTTCGCTGGGATCTAGTTTTTTGTTCTTTAGACTTAGAACAAGTGTTGAACCCAGACGCATCTTCATCAGCAAATGGCAACTCTCTCCATGCATTTGAAGAAAGATCCTGTTCTTTCTTTCTTCTAGATCGAGTAACAGCCATAACACCTTTTTCACAGTTTGGGACCTTCTGTGATTGCTTCGCTATCAGTTCAGCGAGAATAGAAAGGTCACTACCTAATACCACTGGGTAAGGTAGTTTTTCCAACACTTCAACTCTTAGAGGAAATGTTCTCTCTTGAACCTGTAGTTCTATTTCTGCATTAGGGTATTGAACTCCGTCACCATGAACACAAACAATGTCAATTGTCTCCCCACACAATGTAACACTTGTGGGAAGACTGTCTTTTCGAATCAGGGTGCGATTGCTCCCTGACTCAAGAAGAGCTACACAGTGCTTGTCTTCAATTTTTTACACCAACTGCGAGTCCGTCCAGCCCAGAATCTGTAACATGATTCTCTAATTTCAGTACAGGTAACATTGAAGCACAACACAAATAGTTTTTAGCATGTCATTTTTAAAGTGACCCTGCTGACCACAAACATGACATGCTAGTTTAGCCTTGTCCTTAGCTTCCCATTTATATGTCCTAGGTGACACAAACATAGGTTTCGTGAGTCTGGTTCGGAAGTCTTTCTGACCCACAGGCTTACCCCAAGAAGTGTGCGAGCGGGGGGATGTTTGGAGAGTCTCTTTTGACGAACGACGAGCAGCCAGGAAGGATTCCGCCAGCTCCGCTGCTTCCTTTGATGTCTTCGGGTTCCGCTCCTTTATCCACATACGCAGTTCTGGACTCAACACCTTTAGGAACTGCTCCATAATGATGGTGTCTCCAATTTTCTCCTTCGTCTTTCCACCAGGATTGATCCATTTCACACACAGGTCTTTGAGGTGAACCTGTAGCTCTCTTGGAGTTTCTCCTTCTCTCATTGCACTGGAACGAAACCTCAACCGGTATGGGTCTGAATTGATCTCAAACCTCCGTAACAAAGAAAACTTGACACAAACATAATTCATCGTGTCATCAGCATCCATGGAAACCTATGCAGAGTGTGCTTTACCAGTCAATAAGGGAACAAGGTGTAAGGCCCACTCATCCTGAGGCCACTGGCAGGCCTGAGCGATTCTTTCAAAGGTAATTAAATAGTGTTCAATGTCCTCACCGTCGTTGTAGGGATGCATTTTGGGGCGTTTCCTTCCTGAGAACCTCTCAAAACTGGGACGCTGAGGTCCCTCAGTCCTGCCTTGAGCAATTCTGTCCTCTCCTGACGGTCTTGATGAACTTCCTGCTGAACTTGAACAAACTGGTGTTGGATTCTTCTCCACCGGTCCTCCTGACGCCTACTCTCCTGCTCAGCCTTGGCATCTCGCTCCGCTTGCTGTTGCAACAGGCCATGAAGGAGATCATTCAGTTCAGCCACACTGCTGGCATCTTCAGATTGGCCACCTGCTGCACCAGGCTGGTCACCAACATCCTGGGAGGCTTCTGGGCAGCATTCATTTGGAGGTTTCTTCTGCCTGGTAGTCATCTTTGTACTGCCTCCTACAGGCCTTAATCCCACTTCTGACACCAAATGTGACAAAGTAAGAAGATGTGACAAGAGTGGCCTGGTTACAGAGGACCCAGACATCTTTAAAGTTCAGGAACAAAAGTTTTTTTTTTTCTTTTTAAGAAACCCACACATCAACTGAACAGCTCTCATCAGCCCATCTTCCCACACTGAGCTCCTTCCCTTTTATGGGCTCCAGTTAATTGGCTGGCCACGCCCAGGAAGGAAGTGACAACACAACAATACAATAAATAAACAAAACAGACAAGAAACAGACCAAAAGCGTCTTGAAACTATATAGTCCAAGTCCTGTAAACAAAAACATAAACAAACAACCCAAATCATTATAAACCAAAAGGCTTCAACTTCCTGTGCCCTTCCTTAAAACAGGAAGTGAAGGCCTTTCCACCATTCTGCCCTTTGAGCACCAGGAAGAGAAGATGAGAAATATAACACAAAATCAATAAACAAGTTTATACACATTGTGTTTGTTCTGCTCCTTTGTGATCTACTTAAAACTAATGAACAAACAGGTGACAAGTAGATTCTACTTTGTCACACTGCTCCACTGAGAGCATTTTAACATACAGTGTTTGTGCCTGGTTTTCCAGCTGCACAGCAGCGGAAAGAAAAGTCCTACAGAGGGTCACCTCAACAACCCAGAAGATTATCGGTCGCACTCTCCCATCTCTGGAAGAACTAAACAATTCCTGCCGCCTTAGAAAAGAGTTTCATGCCATTCATTCCAGGACATTCCCTGTTCACACTGCTGCCCTCGAGCAGAAGACTCAGATCAATCAAAGCAAAAACAAATAGACTGAAAAACTGTTTTTATCCAAGAACAATCATAGTCTTGAATGCTGCTGGAAAATAAGTGTGTTTTTGATGAGATCTTAATGTGTGGATGTATGTGCTTGAATGTACCTATTGTTCTATTGTAATTCATTAAACTTATGTACTTATGTTATAAATGTCCAAAAAGAAGATTGTATTTTATTGAATTGTGTTGTATTATATACAAAGACAATAATGACATTCATTCTTTCCACCACTCAACCGCGTGACGTCATCACCTCCATAGAATATTAGACTAGACGTTGTTTCTCTTCCAAACCCCTGATCACCATGACAACGACGTCTTTAAAAGCCTCGCAATCTTTGGAAACCGTTATTCCGCTGTTGGACCACAACCCCTGAACTCGATTGTTTTTGGAGACATCGAGAACAACTCTTTACCACGGAAGGTGACCAGCAGGAGAACCAGATGAAGTGTCCCTTTCTACACGACATGCATTACAGCACGGACACGTCCGTCTGGTCCAGTGTCTCCATCTCATTTGCAGAAAGCCCCAGAGATGTGTTTCCACCTCTGGTCGTTCCTAAAAGCAGCCCCACTGAATGTAGAAGAGGTATTTCTGGACCTTCTTAGACATTGTGATGACATGTGCCGGCACGTGCACACATAGGGCCCTTAGCGGGGTTTCAGCTCCTGCCCTTTCTGTGGTGTTTGGGGTCAGGGGTGTAGTTGTTGTTGTTCCCGTTTGTGTTGTTTACCTTCTGCTGTCTTCTCTTCCTCCTCCACCTCGCTCTCCTGTCCTCTTCATTGCTGAATCTGTGCTTGATTGTCTTGCTCTCCTATTTTCGGCCGCTCGCTGCCACTAGTTGCAGATCGTTTTGTGTGATTCTCGAGTCCCACGAGCCTTAGAAATAAATACGAATAAATAAATAAGAACTCTTTGGAATGTTCTGTGTCCTGCGTTTGTGTCCACGCCCGGATCCTGACACTTTCTGCCTCGTATTAAAAGTGTTCTAGTGTCACGTGTTTTATTTATTGCCGCGCGGACAACACGTGACGGTGAAGCAGCCCGAACCTGTTAGTTATGCTCTAACTAGTCGCTGTCCGCTGATTCAACCAGCTAACATATGGTTCATCATTCAGAACAACGCTCTATATTAGTCAAAGCGTTCTTAGAGTCAACACAGAGCAGATTGTACAGCGACAGGAAACTGGGTTAAAAACTACAAAATAAAACACCGGGGAGATTTTCAAAATAAACGACTCGTATTTATGGAGACTTCAAAGCTTCTGTTTAGAAATGAATTATTTAAATTCTGTCATTCAGTTTCACAATCTTTTATATAGAAATTTTTCCCAGCACAACCAGAGCCTGTGTCTAGAGGATAAGATGCAAAAGTGAGTTTAGCTGTGAATATAGAACAAGTGACAGGAACTGGAGGTGTAGCACCCAAAATTCAGGAAACTGGGCTTGGTGGCAGAAAGAGTAAAAATATTATTTCAAATGATAACATTACTATTATTATAAGATTACCTTACAGTGTAAAACTGAAAACCAGACACTTCTATACCATATATATGACCAAAATCACCTCTGAAAAACCAAACTAAACACAAAATCATCACAGAAATATTATGACAATACAAATAAAAATTATGAATAATGTCAGCATTCTGGAGATAAAAGTTTTAAGAAATCTGTGTTTAAATTATTCCCATCTGTGTTCAACTTGATTCATGTTGATTCTGCCTGCAGCACAAAGCTGAAATAATGAGCCTCCAGTGTTTTTATTGCTTTGGATATTTTCCAATTCTATGATGAAATGAATGATCTCACGTTAACAATCGTTTCTTTACACCAAAAATGACAATTGTATCACAGGACACATATCTCAGTAGTTACCTGTTAGTACTTTATTATGAAATATAACTTTATTTCCATATTGTTTCACGTGTGTCTTACTGTCCTTTTCTGACTTTGAGCCCCTGACCCTCTAAAATGCTGTGCACGTCCCTGCATGTGTGTGATGTTTCTGTAAACAATGAAAGAGGAGTTTAACTTGAGAATTTCACATCTTGTTTCTCTTTAGATATGGAGGTCCAGCAGGCCTACAATCCTCTGAGAAAACGCCTGATATTACCTCGAACTGGGCCTGTGCGGTTCATCAAGAGGGAGAGTGAAAGCATGAAAAACACCAAAGATCTGAAGAGCCAGGTGGACTACCTCGAGAAACAGCTGACTAAAACCAAAACTGAGAACAAGCTGCTGAGGAGGGACCTGCATCAACACACGGTGGCGCTGAAGTTCTTCAGGACCCGCAGAACAACGTTTGAGGTCTTGTTACAGTGATGCATCCTGATGCACAAAGTCTCTTTATGATCTGTGTTCTATTCATGTGACTCAGCAGAAAGCTGAAGTTCTCCTATTTCTACAAATGTAACATCACACTATCTTCTCAGCATTCTATTCTGACATGATTCTTTTGGATCTGTTCTCAGATTACGACCACATTCAAGGAGGAGATGAAGGCCATGTGTAAGGTGCTTGATGACACCTTTGATTGCTGTGAAAGCTTAGCAAAGCAGCTCCAGGCCACTGAGAAGAAGCTGGAGGCCACAATGACCAACATCCAACAGCTACTTATAGAGCGGCCCAGCCAGCTGGAGAAGAAGGAGCTCACCGTCAGACTGACCAAGGCCACTGAGGAGCTGCAGGAGAAGGAGCGCAAGATAAAGGTAAGGAGGAGGAGCATCAGGTGGAATGAGGCCTCTGTCGCTCAACTAATCCATGCACACACCTGCAGGACTTGGAGCAGAAGCTGGAGATGAGCCAGTCTTCATTCAAGCGGCAGCTGTTGACTGAACAGAAAAATGCAATGAAGCCAAAAAGAAATCCTGTCAATTTCAGGAGCAGATTGATCAGCTGAGCAGAGAGATGAAGGTAAACCAAAGAGTTTCTGACTGTTCCCTCCTCAGACTTTCATTGACAGACAGACATGAGAAGTCTCTGGAATTCATTTGGTCTCTTTTGTTTCCCTGAAACAGAAAAAAGAGAAAGAACTGGAGAATTTCAATCTTTATTCCAGAAGATTCTCTGGACAGACACGCAAAAAAGGTGAACAACTATTGAGCTGATTTCATTTAGAAAAAGAAAAATGTCTGATTTCTGATCAGCAGTCCAACTATTGAGCTGATTTTATTTAAAAAAGAAAAATGTCTGATTTCTGATCAGCAGTCTGACACTTGTGCTCCGTTTCCACATTCAGCAGACAAGATGGTTCAGATGGATGGATTTGACCCCATCCCACGGCCTCCATCCCAGAGGTCAAAGCCGGTCTGTTCTGCACCTGAAAGACGTCATCCACCCCCGTTACCATGGTAAGACAGAGTACTATTTGCAGCAGTCTTTTCCAGTGTTTTACTTGTATTTTTTTCTGTTGACACAACACTTCTGTTAAATGATTCCTGTAGATTTTTGACTGATGGATTAAACATCCTACGCTTTCAGGTTGGTGACAGACAGAGAGTTCCTTTCCTGGAGAAAAACGGGAGGAAAAGATCCGTCCAGAACATCTTCAGGAGTCTGCAGGTCAGTTTTAGTGATTAGCAAATCCAAATCCCAGAAACTTCTGTAGAAATACAAACACTTTCCCAATGACAGCACATTGAAAGATGCTGAGATGGAGATGTTTGTTCTTCCCAGTGGTTCTCAAGGACAATGGCTTTAAGGCCCGCCGAG